>RJWH01008333.1:0-31465 GCA_004363575.1 Solenodon paradoxus
TCATTTTTCTCACCATCCTGGACCGGCACCTCCACAGCCCCATGTACTTTTTCCTCAGACATCTGTCCCTGGTAGACCTGTGCCTCATTTCTGCCACTGTCCCCAAGTCTGTCCTCAACTCTGTCACCCAAATGGAAACCATATCCCTCTTGGCATGTGCCTGTCAGCTCTGCCTGGTGGTCCTGATGGCCGGCGCAGAGCTCGGTGTCCTCACTGCCATGTCCTATGACCGCTACGTTGCCATCTGCTGCCCCCTGCATTATGGGGTTATCATGAGCAAAGGGGCTTGTGCCCAGCTGATGGCTGCATCCTGGTTCTGTGGAATGGCCTTGGGGATCTTGTACTCAGCGGGGACCTTCTCTCTGGATTTCTGTGGCTCTAATAAGGTGCAGCAGTTCTTCTGTGATGTCCCTGCCCTGCTGAAGCTGGCTTGTTCAGAAGAGCATACCTTGATTAGCGCAGGTGTGGGCCTGGGGCTGTGCTACGCCCTGTCATGCCTGGTCTGCATCGTGGGCTCCTATGCACACATATTCTCCACGGTGATGAAGTTCCCCTCCAAGCACAGCCGGACTAAAGCCTTTTCTACCTGCCTGCCCCACCTGGCCGTGGTGGGGGCTTTCCTCCTCACGGGTGCTGTCGCCTATCTGACACCAGTCTCTCAGGGGCCCTCCCCTCTGGATTTGCTGGTCTCTGTGTTCTACTCCGTGTTGCCCCCGGCCCTGAACCCCATCATCTACTGTCTGAGGAACAAGGACATTCACTTGGTTCTAAGGAAAGTGCTGTGCCATGTTAACAGGGCAGTGAGGAGTGATGACTAACTTCAAGTTAGGAAGCATGTTTTCTATTCGATTCCAGTAGTAAGTAGCTGTTTGAAATGATTGATGTTTGAGATGATGTATCATAGGGTCTAGTTGGTACCAAGTATTCCACTTCAATTAAGTTCTTGGTTTGACTCTACCATATTATGTTTCTTCACTACAACAATTGTGAAACATCCCTCCTGCTCCTAGGATGATTGATCATCCTTTTGAGCCCAAATACATGGAGTTTTTTGAGTTCTTACTCCTCCTCCCATACTGAAACCTTCTTAATGTAGTTAGAGAAAGTTTTATTTTTTAAATTTATTTTTATTATTACTGAAGGGATATTCCATTTTGACAATGGCTTATTTTGAAGAATACATAGTAGTATTTTTACATTTATAAATGTCATAGTAATTTACTAATATTCTCCCCTCTTTTTTTTCTTCCCTTTGTTTACAGTTAATTTCCTTCATCCCATTTCTCCCACCCATCCCCTGTCACTTTGGTAACCCTGATTTGCCTTTTTGCCTCTCATCTCTAAAAGCCCATCATTGTTTGGAGTAGTGTTCTCTCTCTCTCCTCCCTCCCCATTTTTAGTGTTGTTTAATTTATGACATTCATTTGTTTTCTCTTTACACATCATGTGAGTGCTACCATATGATGTCTGTCCTTCTCCTTCCGGCTTATCTCACTAAGCATAATTCTCTCTACTTCAATTCATGTTGTTGCAAATGGTAGGCTCTCTCCCCTTTTGAAATCTGCATAGTATTCCATTGTGTGTATGTACCACATCTTCTTATCTGCTCCTCTGTTGATGGGCATTTAGGTAGTTTCCAGCTCTTAGCTATTGTAAATTGTGCTTTAATGAATATGGGGGGTGCATATATCTCTTCAGATAAGTGTTTTTAGGGTAAATATCCAGCAGGGTAATAACCGGATCATGTGGAATTTCCATTCTCAAGTCTTTGAGAACTCTCTATACTGTTTCCAGAATGGTTGTACCTCTTTATATTCCCACCAACAGTGGATTAGAGTTCCCTTTCCTCCACATCCTCTCCATCACTTATTATTTCCATTTTTTGGATAATAGGTGACATCTCATCATTCTTTTGATTTGCATTTCCCTGATGACAAGAGAAGTAGAGCATCTTTTCATGAACCTGTTGATCATTCGCATGTCTTCCTTGCAGATGTGTCCATTAAGGTCACCAGCAAATTTTTTATTAGATTTCTTGTGCTTTCGTTGTCCAATTTCATGAGTACTTTGTATACCTTAGATATTAACCCCTTATCCAAGGTGTGAGAGGCAAATATCTTTTCCCATTCAGTTGTATGCCCTTTTGTTTTTATGTTAGTTTCTTTTGTTGAGTATAAACTTATTAGTTTTATGTAATCCCATTTGTTTATTTTGGATTTTATTTTCCTTGCAATTGGAGTTGGGTTTGTCTGTCTAATAATGTTTAAACTCCATTCTCTTCTATGTGTTTGATGGTTTCTGATCTTATGTTTAGTCTTTAATCCATTTTGAG
The DNA here is from genome assembly GCA_004363575.1 of Solenodon paradoxus. Taxonomy (NCBI): domain Eukaryota; kingdom Metazoa; phylum Chordata; class Mammalia; order Eulipotyphla; family Solenodontidae; genus Solenodon; species Solenodon paradoxus. The sequence continues at coordinate 2,333 of RJWH01008333.1, forward strand.
TTAATTTCTGGGTATAGTGTTAGTGGTCTAGTTTCAACCTTTTGCATGTGACTGTCCAGTTCTCCAGTGCCCAGTTTTTAAAGAAGGCGTCCTTGCCCCATTGTGACTTTTTGGCTCCAAAAATTAGTTGTCCATATATATGTGCATTTATTTCTGGACTTTGAATTCCATTCCAGTGATCTGTCTTTCTGTTTTTATACCAGTACCTTGTTGCTTTAATTATTAATGTTTTGTAGTAGAGTTTGAAGTTGGGGAGCATGACTCCTCCATTGTTTTTTTTCTTGAGAGGATTGTTTTTGCTATCCTGGGTTGTTTGTTGTTTCAAAGAAATTTCATTATTTTGTGTTCCATGTCTGTGAAGAATGTCTTTGGAATTTTGGTGGGGATAGCACTGAATCTATATATTTTCTTGGGCAATATGGCCGTTTTGATTATGTTGATTCTTCTGATCCATGAACATGGAATATCTTTATTTCTTTGTGTCATCTTCTATTTCTTTTAGCAAAGTCCTAAGTTCTCATACTACAGGTCCTTCACCTCATTGGCTAGGTTAAGTGCGAGGTATTTAATTTTTTATGCAATTGCAAATGGTATTATTTTCTTCAGTTATCTTTGTGTATTTTCATTGTTGGCATACAGAAATGTGACAGATTTTTAATATTAACTTTGTAGCCTGTCACTTTGCTACATTTGTTTATCATTTCTAGTAGCCTTTTACTTAATCCTTTGGGGTTTTCTATGTATATTATTATGTCACCTGAGAAAAAGATAGTTTCAGTTCTTCCTTTCCTACTTGGATACCTTTTATATCTTTTTCTTGTCTAACTGCATTGGCCAGGATCTCCAGCACTATATTAAATAGTAATGGTGAGAGTGAACATCCTTATCTTGTCCCTGATTTTAGAGAAAAAGTTTTCTGCTTTTCCCCATTGAGTACAATGTTGCCTGTGGGTTTGTCATACACAGCCTTAATTATGTTGAAGTACATTCCTTCTATACCTATTTTTGGAGGGTTTTTAACAAAAAACCACGTTAAATCTTGTAAAATGCTTTTTCTGCATCTATTGTGATGATCATGTTGTTTTTGTCCTTTTTTGTTGAGATGGTGTATATCACATTTATTGATTTGTGTAGGTTGAACCATCCCTGCGTCTCTGGAATAAATCTCACTTTATCACAGTGTATGATTCTTTTTATGTTGTTGAATTCGATTTGCTAGTATTTTGTTGAGAATATTTTGCATCAGTATTCATTAAGGATATCTCTATAATTTTCTTTTTCAGTTCAGTCTTTATCTAGTTTTGGAATCAACATAATATCGGAGTCATAAAAAATGTTTGAAAGTTTTCCATCTTCCGCTTTTTGGAACAGTTTAATAATTAGAATAAATTCTTCTTTGGATGCTTTGTTGAATTCGCTGGTGAAACTTCTGGTCCAGGGCTTTTGTTTTGGGGAAGGTTTTTGATCACTGTTTCAATTTCCTTGCTTCTGATTGATCTGTTCGTGGTTTCTAGTTCTTCTCTGTTTAGTTTTGGGATATTGTACATTTCCAGAAATGTGTCCATTTCTTCTAAGTTATTCTGTTTCCATATAGTTGTACATAGTATTCTCTTATAGTCCTATGTGTTTCTGGTGTATCTGTTGTGATTACTCCTTTTTCATTTTTGGTTCTAATTTTTTTGTGTTTTCTCTCTCCTGTTTTTCGTGAGTGTGGCTAGTGGCCTGTCTATTTTGTGTATCCTTTCAAAAAACCAACTTTTGGAATCACTGATTTTTTAATAGTCTTTCTGATTTGTATTTCATTGATTTCTCATCTAATCTTTATTATTTCCTTCCTTCTGTTGAATTTTGGCTTCTGTTTTTCTAGTTCCTTTTGGTTATGGCTTAGGTTTTTTATTCGTGATTCTTCTTGTTCTCTGAGGTAGGATTGCATCAGTATAAATTTCCCTCTATTACTGCTTTTTCTGCATCCCATAAATTCTGATATGTCAGTTCTTCATTTTCATTTGATTCCAGATATTTTTTAATTTCTTACTTAATTTCCTCTTTTATCCGTTGGTTGCTCAGCAATATGTTGTTGATTCTCCACTTTTTTGTGCTTTTCCTTTCTTTGTGCTTTTGGTTTATCTCTAGTTTGATGCCATTGTGATCTGAAAAGATGCTAGATACAATATCAGTCTTTGAACATTTTCTGAGACTTGCTTTGTGACCCAGCATATGGTCTATCCTTGAGAATGTTCCATGAGCACTTGAGAAAAATGTGTATCCTATAGTTTTTGGGTGAAGTGCTCTATATATGTCTATTAGGTTTAGTGTTGGATAATATGTCTTTTACTGAAAGAGGAGTATTGAAGTCCCCTACTATTATTCTGTCAATATCTCTGTTTAATCTGTCAACATTTTCTTGATATGTGTGGTTGCTCCTTTGTTGAATGCATAAATGCTAATAAGTGTTAAGTCTTTTTGTTGTATTGATACCTTTATCATTATATAATATCCATCTTTATCTTTTTTATTTTCTTTGACTGAAAGAATACATTATCTGATATAAGTATAGCTATTCCTGCTCTTTTGGATTTGGATTAGCTTGGAGTAGCATTTTCCATCCATACACTTTAAGCCTTTGCTTGTCTCTCAACTTAAGATGAGTTTCTTGTAGACAACATACAGTTGGGTTATGTTTCTTACTCCATTTAGCAACTATCTGCCTTTTCAGTGGCAAGTCCAATCCACTTACATTTATAGTAATTATTGAGATTTGAGAACTTGCTACTGCCACTTTGATTTTTGTTTCTGGTTACATTGATCTATTTGTTAATTTGTTATATTTCATGAACCAAAGAGGGGTTTAGCTAGTAGTGCCTCTTTTAACATTTCCTATAGAGGAGGTCTCATGGTTGTAAAGTCTCAGCTTTTGTTTGTTGAAATAAACCTTAATTTCTTCCTCAAATTTGAAAGAGAGTTTTGCACGATATGGGATTCTTGGCTGGCATTTTTTATTCTGAAGTATTTTTAAGACATCATTTCATTCTCCTCTAGCCTGTAAAGTTTTTGGTGAGATGTCTGAGGTTAGTCTGATAGGAATGCCTTTATATATTATCTGCTTTTTCCCCTGGATACCTTTAGAATTATTTCTTTATCTTAGATTTTTGATAGTTTCACAATTGTGTGTCTTGTAGATTTTTAGGATTTATATAATTGGGTGTTCTGTTTGCTTCATTGACCTGTATGTTTGTTACTTATTCTAGATTTTGGAAGTTTTTGCCAGTATTGCCTTGAAGATGTTCTCTGTTCCTTTCTTTTTCTCTTAGCCTTCTGGGATACCCAGTATTCTAATGTTGCCTTTCCTGATGGTGTCAGTTAGTTCTCTGAGTGTTTCTTCATTTTTTGCATTTAATTTCTCCTTCATTTTGGCTCCTTTCTGCATCACTCTCCTCTGTATCAGTAGTCCTTTCCTCCATTTTAGTTATTGTAGTTCCACAGCTTTTTATATCATTCTTAGCTTCATGAATAATTTCTTTTAAATTCTGTGTTTCTGTTAGTTTTTTCTGTTGCAAGTAACCTCTGCCTGTTGGTCTTAATTATTTAAGTCTTCGTTGTATTTATCTGAATTTTCTTTTAATTCTCTGAATTTCTTTATGCTTGCAGGCTTGAATTCTTTGTTAGAAATGAGTGTCATCAAAGCTAATTTCTGATGAGCTGTCATTTTTTTGTGATTGCATTTCCTGAAGTTTCAGGGTGTGTTGTGGGTTTTTTCCCCCATGATTTGGAATCTTGTTGATCTACTGCTAGTCTGTCTGTTTTTTTAACTTCTGCCAGGGGGTGCTCTATTTTTTGGTTTATTTTGTATTTTTGACTCTTACAGGCTTCTGTAGTATATCTTGCTGTGTCAGGAGTGAGGATGACTGCTGGATGGGGTGGGCACGGGTTTGAGGGGCTTTGGTGGTCATCTGTGAGCGTGTAGTTTTGCTACCTGATTGTGGGAGGGTAGTCTTGTTTTGCTAGTAGAACTCTGCTGGCTGGAGCTATGTGACTTGAGCCTGCTGTCTGCATCCCTTGTATTCACCAAATCATCCGGGTCAAGTCCTTTCCATGGGCTGTTTTTCTAGGGTCTTAATACTGGATCCTGATTCTCAGGGGGCCCAAGCCCCTGGGTGTGTAGTGGGAGGTGCGCAGCATCTGTATGCTTCTGTTCTTTCTGTCTCAAATTTTCTCCTTCTTGTCTTTTTCTAGCCAAGAGTTCATTGGCAGGAATCACAGAAACCCCTCTCCTGCTCAGTTTGACTCAGGCTTACCGCTCTCCGCTCTGTCTGAATTTATGCTGTTAGAGGTTAGGGAGGCTGCTTGTGGTCTTTCCACAGGAGAAGACTGAGGCAGCAACAGAATCACTGCTGTTTCTAACCCCAGACGAGTGCACAGGGTTAGAGCCTCTGCTCTGTAGTCTCTTGAATATGATAGCACAGGAAGTTGTCGGCAGCATCACAGAAATCCCTCCCCTGCTCAGTTTGATCCAGGCTGCCACTCTGGCTCTGACTGAATTCGCACTGCTAGAGATTAGTGGGGCTGCTGCTGCTGCAGTTTCTGCCAGGAGAGGAGGGAGGCAGCAATGGGATCGTTATTTCAAACCCTGCGTGGTGCTGGAGGTCACAGTAACTGTTCTGCACTATTTAGCATGTCTGCAAGGCCTGCACAACTCCAGCTAAGCTCTGAAAAGAGAAGACAGGCTGTGCCCATACCACAAAACTCCCCTCTCTTTGGGCTTCCCTTTGCCACTGACATTTCTGTTAATCCCTGTGCCTCTCACCCACCTATTGAGCCGGTTGTAGGTCTTCTGTTCTCCAAATTGTTCTGGCTAATGCTGAAGCAGAAAAATCTCTTTTTCTATGTTGGCTCTGAAAAACTGGTTGTTTTTCCTTTGTGGCATCTCAGTGCATGCTTTCCAAAGATGCCTCCTTTATTGTCCTTCCTTTAGTTTTAGTGAATGCTTTAATATACTAGATTTTAATCTATTTTATTTATTTAGCTTCCTCTATAACTTTATGCTTTCATTATTTGGTAAAAATAATTTTAAGATGATGATTTAGCTTAATTCTTTGGTTTAAAATATACATGATTTTATCATAATCCACCTTATTCAACTAGCATATGTTTAATTATTGTTTTATATGGTCACTCACAGATTTAAAAAGATAGTTTTTCACACCTTTGTATCGTCAAAAATCATATTTTTATTCCAATGTCTCTCTTTATTATAATATCCCTCCTAGGTCCATCCATATTGTTGTAAATGGCAAGATTTCATCATTTGTATAACTAAGTAGTATTACATTATGTATATACCACATCTTTTTGAAACACTCATCTGCAGATGGGCATTTAGATTGTGTCCTATTCTTTGCTATTTTAGGTCACAATACAACAAACAGGGGCCACATATATACTTTCAAGTATATTATGTTAAGTATAATAAGACGGGAAGAAAGACAAATGGTGTATGATTTCAATCACGTGTGGAAGATAAGCAAATGAACAAGTGAAACAAAATAATAAAACTCTTAGATTCAGATAGCATATTGAAGGTCACTAGAGGAGAATGTGGGTAGGGTGAATGGAACATATGAAGGGAATCAATTATGTTGAGGGATGGGAAAGAGTCTTTAGGTTGAGAACATAACATGTCATATACAGATGTTTGTTTTATAAATGCTATATAACTGAAGTCTATACATTGTTATAAACCAATGCTACTTTAGTTTAATAAATATTAAAACCTTTCTTTCATTTTAGTGCAATTCTAGACATTGGTTTAATTGTTTTTGTTGCATATTGGAATTTAGGAAAGTCTTATCTGCTTCTCACTTCCAATGACTCCTACACCATACTTTCCCAGTGTTAATGTCATATCACATTTTAATTACCTATGTATTCAGTACCATTTCTATTCTGCACTCTATTCACTATCCAAGTCTTCTGCACACTCATAATTGGGTGAGATAGAAATGTGTGTTGATGCCTTCACTATCTTAGAATCCTCCAGCTCACTGACTCTACTAACCTCACACATGCAATGGTGTATGTGAAGTTGACTGGGGAGGGCTGGGGCAGTGATTGTGTGTTATCAGTTACATTGCTCATACTAGGAATTTAAAAATATATTTATTTCTTTCAGCAATGCCTTTTAAGCTCTGTAGACTCATCACAACATTTCTGAAATTTTGTCCACATTACCTTCCTCATGAAATCCTCCACTTATCAAAATTATACCCATATTTCAAAGTCTAGCTTATGGAAAGTCTATTATAGAAGGTTGTAAAAATTCTTAATTACACACTTTGTAATCTCCAAATCCTTATACATCGTTGATGGACAGAGTTTGATGTAATGTTTACTTTTTTAGAGTACAAATTATAAGAAGAATTCACACATTGTTTCTTGGTCCATTCAATGAATCTCATAATGTTATCATTTTATTTTTTCATAAAAAGAGGCCCAGGAAAGTACCCATAACTGCTCTCTACTCACATTTAAGCTGCTGTATTTTAGTTACTACATACAAAAAATGAATGCATCACCAAAGCATGATGAGGTCAGAACATTTTCTGTAATGTTTCCAGGTCAACTCTGAGTGAAACTTTCTTCTGTGCTCTTCACCTTCCAACAACCAGAACTCAGTCCCCTTGCTCCTGACAAGAAAGCTTGGGAGATGGGATTTTTTCTGGGCAATGAGAGAAAAGGAAGTGTAGGAATTGATGTCATGAAGTTTCTCTCATAACATCAACCCTGTGTATAAGAGCGGATGTTCATATTTTGTAAGAGAGTGGCAACTTTGATTCAGAATGGAATTCATTGAAAATGAGTCATGCATTTAATACAGTCTAATATTAAAATTCATAATATGTATAAGTATTATCAGGAAGATATTTAGGAAATATATTGGTGCATATATACACACATAAATATATATAAATATACATATATATATACAAAGTTTATGAAATATATTCACTAAATGTTCTACATATGCATATGCATGTGTGCTCTATATGTGTATGTATATTTTTCTCAAAGATTTTAGTCCGTATCTTCCATCAGTTTGTAATTCCAGCACAATTCAATTTCCTAGGATGTATAAAAATATGCCACATTCCATGATGTTAAAAAACACATAGTAGTATCTACAATCTACAATCTACAATCTACAATCATTGGGAGAACCAATGTTCTGGGAGCCCCAGGATATCCTTGATTGATCATTTAATTCTTGCAATGTCAAAAAGACAAAATTACACAATAGGCATCAGATCAGTGGTTGGCAGGATCTGGGAAAGGGGTAAGGGTACTTGTTTTGGGGAACAAAGCATTTTTTATCCTACTGGGGGATAGATTACATTATCTACATGTCCTCCAACACATGCAGGTCTCTTCTATTGCTTATCAGCTTAAACATTAATGTTTAATGTTCATTAATGTTTACATGTTTAAACATGATTTTTGAATCAAGGAAAGTAAGACATGTTAATTGCTAATAAAGTTAACCAAGGAGTGATGAACAAATAATAATCTAACAATCATGATTCTCTTCTGCCAAAGAGAATTCACAATCTTTGAACTAACATCAACCCTGATACTAATTAGTACTTGGTGCTGAGTCCATGAGCATCAAAAATCACGTCTAATGAATTGATTCTGTCACTCATTTCTATTTACTTCACTGATAACTTTTTAAGTTAATACTCATTTTTAAATAAGTCTTTTATTTGGTGAATGTCCTTTGAATTTCTACAATGTAATTCTTTAATATCTGAAAATAAATGATTTGTTCTAGTCTAACTAAAGCAAAACTTTGCTTTTACTGACATCTCTTGCTATATTAGTACTTCATGTGGACAGGAAATTTTACTCTTTTTTTAAAATTTAGAGCTGAAAATATAGATGAAACAGTGGACACAGAAAAAGTCAAGCAAACAAAATGTACTAGTGAAGTTAGTAATTTCTGTGCAAATTCAATTTCATCATTTAATGCTCCATTTATTTTTACATTGAACAAAAACAATTTTTTTCTGATGTTGAAACCATTGCATTTTTTCTTCTTCTTCCTGTTATTTTTAAAGTTTACTTTATTGAGATAGAACTGGCATAAAACATTTAGCAAGTGTAATGGGTATGGTGTGTTGATTTGATTTCTATATTACAGCATCATTATCACCATAGTGCTAATTGACACTCTATAGCATGTCGCACAATTATCTTATTTATCACAAAAGTGTGTTTTTGTGAGAAAAATATCTAGTATTAAAAACTTTGTCTATAATCACTATGTATTAGATCTTCAGGTTTATTTATTTCTGAGTTCCAAGTTCGCACCTTAAATAACATCTTCCCAACCACACTCCCCTGCTGCCACCCCAGGCTCACTAACAACATTCTACTCTCCTTTTGTGAGTCAGAACAAATAAACACTTGTAGTACAATATAAAGGCATAACATTAAATAAGGCAGTTGTTCCCAATATTGATAAAATATAAGTTGAAAGTACTTCACTGGATGAACTGTCTGCAACAAGGATGCAGCACAGCAACATCTACAAAACACTTTGTTCTTAAACTCACAACACAGCTGCGGGAAGGTCCACAGCGTAAGAATGCTTATATGTTAATAAGGATATCTGTGTTCACATCCATGACATTCAATGCTACTATTACATAAATATACATGGTTATTCTACTTGATATATGAGATTTTTGAATTAGATAAACTTTGACATATAAATGCAATGTCTGAAAATAAGATTTGAAGGTGAATAGTCCCGATTATATGGTTTTAGATGAGCTATAAAATGTTTTATTGTAGGCAACTAACCATGCCCAGTGAATAAGATGACAAAGTTTGGCAGTTTCACTTAGAAGAAGACTTTGACACGGAAGCTAGAGCTTATTACAACGCAGGAGAAAATTCTATTAGTCCAAATACATAAGAAAAAACAATCGAGTCAGAAGCATTAAGTTACACACCTCACATGGCACAGATTGCTGACCAGACAAGAGAGTTGTGACCACTGGTGATCATGCTTGTTTCTCCTATGGCCCACTCCTGGCAGGTCTGTGGATGAGCCTCCGCAGAGCAGCAGCGACATCTTTGTTTCTCAGGCTGTAGATGATGGGGTTCAGAGTGGGGGGCAATACCGAGTACAACACCGAGAGCAGCACATCACCAGCAGAATGGGACTCGGGCACAGGCTTCAGATAGGCAGTGCCTCCAGTCAAAAGGAAGGTGGTCACCACCAAAAGGTGGGGTAGGCAGGTAGAGAAGGCCTTGGGTCGACTGCGCCCAGATGGAATGCTGAGCACTGCCCTGAAGATGTACACGTAGGAACAGACAATGGCCAGCAAGCACACTGCCCCATAAAATGCCCCAATTGCCACACTGATATCAATGGTGATGTGGGTCTCTGAGCAGGAAATTTTCAGCAGGGAGGGGACATCACAGAAAAACTGAGGCAGCTTTCTGGGGCCACAGAAGGATAAGGAGAAGGTGCCCCCCGAATACAAACCTCCAAAGACACCCCCCAGACCCCAGGAAGCCACTGCCATCCTCACACACAGCTTCCTGCTCATAATGACCTCATAGTGCAGTGGGCAGCTGATGGCCACATAGCGATCATAGGACATGGCCGTGAGGAGGAGCCCCTCAGCACTTGCAAAATGGATCACCAACAGAACCTGAAGCAGGCACTCCAAGAGGGAAATGGCACTTGTGCCCAAGAAAGAGTTGAAGATGGACTTGGGGACAGTGACAGAAATGAGGCAGGAATCCAGGAGGGACAAGTTCTTCAAGAAGAAGTACATGGGAGTGTGCAGAGCCTGGTCCAGGGTGACCAGGACGATGATGAGAAGATTCACTGTGAGAGTCACCAGGTAAATCAGCAGAAAGAGAAGGCCTTGTAGGATCTGGAGCTCCCGGGTGCTTGAGAATTCCGTCAGGAAGAACCCTGTCACCACTGAGTGATTGGCCATGTTCTTGACTCCACTTGCCTCTGTGGGATAGAAGAATTCAGTAACAACAGGTTTCCTGAAGATGTATTTTTTGAAAAATACACATTTAATTAGTTCTTGGACATGCCCCCATCCCCCAAAATGTACATTCATTATCAGTTCATATGGAGTGGTGGCTGGCTTTATGGTGACACATGATGCGCTCATGCTCTTATCTGTGGAAATGGTGATGTTTTCTGTTCTGTTCAACAGCATCTACAAATGGAGGAACTCTTATTCTATGGAAAAATTTTATAACTATGATGGAGCAGAGTCATACTATGCACTATTAAATAATTTCCTTTTTCTTTATTGCTAAATTATTTGGAATTTAAACTATAGTGTGTCCATCATGCATTGTAATACATTTTCTTTGAAATGTGTTTTCACTGAAAATATACAGGGATGTCTCCAAGCAACACCAATCTGAGAATGTAGCAGCAATAAATGAAGATTCATTGTTAGTGACAGCTCAATTTCATAAAAACAACAAAAAGGAAAGGCTTCATAAGTTGAGAAAATATAGTTTAATCTCCTATTCCATGTGGCTTTTAAGAAAAATAGGTAGATGAAGAGATAAAGGATTATATCAAAGGTCAGCACAAAATGCAATTGTAGAAAATGAAAAATAGAAACAAACATACTGCTATATGGTAGAAAGAGCTAATCCTCTTGACAATCAAGCACAGACACACCCAACCCAACCTTACCCTCTCTTCTAAACTTGTCTCCTACTTGCTTGAAGTCAAAGGATGTTAGAGAATAAAGTTTCACTGTAAAGCAAAGAAGATATTAGGTCCAGGTAAAGTTAAGGTGACATTTTCTATTTAAAGGAGGTGGAAGATTTACCTCTGTGAAAGACAAGACAAAGTGTATATAAATGATAGAAACTTTGAAATAGAGGAGCAGTTGGAATGTTTTATCATTTACCTTGTTCTTAGCTAACCAACTTCTGAGATAATCTGGAGCAGATGATGTCTCCTGATTACAAGTAGAAAGTGTATGGGTCCATTTTCCTGCAAAACATGTCAAGTATCAGTTTGCTTAGAAATAACACCAAACAAGTTCTCTACAATCTTTTCTATTCCTAAAAAGCTCATTTTTCACAAAACTTTTAGATTTGTTGAAGGTGTTAATAAAATATTGTAAGTTCTCAAGTCAAGACTCTTTCAATCCTTGTGAAAATTAAGTTTTTCATCACTCGCTTTCTGATTAGTTTCTCATAGATCAATTTAGGTATAAAATCTCAGTCACCGCTCTACAAGGAGCACCAAACACAAAATAAATCAACTATTGTTATTGTTATTATTGCTAGAACTGTCACCTGTAACCTAATCGAATCTAGGTTCTGGTCATTGATGTCTAGAAGACCAGGGTCACCGCAGGTCACCAGGTGTCCATGCTGTGGCCCAGGTCAGAAGACAAGAAACAGAGCCAAGCACAGAAGTGAGGACAGAGCTGCATCAGGACAAGCTGTCTCCTCCTTACACACACTCAGAAGGTGTGTGTTTTGTCTGTTCTTTGTTTTGTCTGTGAGAAATGTGCTATTGATGTTGATTTGGGACAACTTGACTGAAGGCACACATGTGATATACAGATGGCTGGACGAAACCTGTCCAATGAGGCTTTATGCCATGTTCAAAACACAGGATTGTGACCTTTTCCAGAGATGTCAGAGATTGTGGCTAAACACTAATAATTGAACTAATTTGTGATCCCAGTAGAGGACACAAAGGAGTGCTGACTGCTGCCAGTGCAGGTCGGGTATGTTTCCAGGCTCATTTTTCCTCTTCTCAGCTGTGATGTTAGGAATCCCATTTTTCCTGATGGTCTCTTCATACCTCCTTCCATAAAGTGAGGAAGGGGGACCCAATATTTCAAAAAAAATTTCTTTTGAAAGCACTCCATTATTCTTTGCTTTAAATATTTTTTTCCTTATATTTGTTGAATGTTTTTGCATGACATAGGTTGTTTTACTAAGTGTCAAAAAGTATAGGCTTTTAAAATAGGCACATTCAAAACACATTCTTTTGATATATAGAAAGACATGTAAACGTGTTTATATTTGAGCTAATACAAAGAGAAAGGTTCAAAGAGCTTAGAAACCTACTCAAGACTAAGGTCAGCAGGTAAGGATGTCCAGAGATCGCACTGTTACTTGTCTCAGTGTCCTCAAATCTCCATGAGGGAATCTGATCTTTAATAACACACTGCTGGAATGTCTGGGGATAAGGGTCCAGCTGTTGGCTGGAATGTTCTCAGAACTTTCACACCTGTGTTTCAGTGTCTTCTCAGAGCGTGGTCTCAGGACTGCGTGAGCATGGGGGTGTTTGCTCCTTCACAGTCCAGGTCCATTTTAGTATTCAGCCCTCAGGATGGCTGTCATGACCAGATAGCTATGAACATGGCCCCAGGAACCTAGTTAGGGCCTCTAAGGGATGACCTTGTGCAGAAATAATTATGTCCTTGAAGTCTGGTCTCTGTGAGAACAGCAGACTGGAGAGACACAGGGCAAATATTGAGACATCAAAGACCCTCAAAGTACCCAGCCCAGGATGTGTGGCACTCACCAGCAGGCTCGCATAACTATTCCTGTCCCTTGTCAGATAAGGACTTGGGGGAGATTTCAGACCCGTTTTCATTCCCTGGAGGAACAGGCAGTGACACTTGCCCAGTTGGAGGTTGGCAGTGCTGCATCTGAAGTCTTCTTCAGAGGAGGACAGATAATGTCTGAAGTTACTTATCTCCAGTCTGCTCCTCACCTTACTGGATTTGTCAAAACCTTCCCATATAGTTACAGAGCTTCATTTAAGGACAAGAGGGTGGAGTTGGCAGGTATCTCATGGGAGAGCTAGGTGCTGTGTGTCCCCACATTGGTAACTCTCACCAGGAGAAGAGAGGTGTCCCCTGGGCCCCATCAAATAATTAAAACACTAGTGTCCATTGTTTTTCATTTCTGTATTACTTAGGTTCAGAATCATTGACTTTACACAGTCCTGAGTCCTCTGAAAAACTGTTTTTTTGCTTAATTTAATTTCTTTTTTCCAGAACTAATTGATTCATTTCCCAAATGCAACTAAGAGAAAATGATGAAGGAGAGGAGAGAAGCAGCAGGTGTCAGCAAAAAAACTGGGACTGGGACCACAAAAAAGACTGAAGCCTTCATGTCTCTGCAATATTTTTATTCTTTTCTTGTTTGTTGACTGCATACTGGATTTTTATTGAATGAGTATGTTTCTAAACTATTAAATTATTGCAGACAAATAAGCAATATTTTAATAGCTTGCAGATATACTCGTTCAATCAAAAGCATTCTGCAGTCAACAAAAGAGGAAAAATGATAGATGACCTTGAAATACAGTTCAAAGTTCCAGACAGCACTCTGTTAGGGTCCCCTGTGACTAGAATGTGGCACAGCCCCAGCCAGGCCCGGTCCAGCCTGATCTTCCTTCCTTCCTGGCTGTGGTGTCAGTGTAACCCAAGTCTCGTGAACAAGTTTGGAAGCGCTCCCTCTTGTAAAGCACATGACAGAGTTTGAGAAGGACCATGATGCTTCTTATCTGCAGAACTCACCAGCGAGATGACTGACTGACCCTGGCATGTTCTGACTGGCCCCCCTGCCCCTGAGCCCTGCCCTCAGCCCATGAATGGATCCCGCATCTCTGTTATTTAGTTATTGAACTAACTGACCTGAATCTCTTCTTTTAACATGTAAGCAATTCCCTACAGCTTAAAAAACTCAGGTAGATGCTGAACTCTCCCTACAACAACTTTGATAAAGTACATGCTAATTATCTCCAATAGCTTTTAAACTTGCACTGTGTAAAATACGTTTTCTTGCATTCTCACTGACGTTATTTTGGGGTTTTTTGACAGTAGCCACTCTGATGGGTATGAGCAGATAGCTCATGGGGGGTTACATCACTTTCTTTTACTTTAGTTAATTTTATTAAAGAAGCACGATGTCACCACATTATGGTTTTCCCATGTGCATCATCATAAATGGACCTCTGTCTATAAACAGTAAGTTCTTCATCACCAGTACTAGTCTTCCTTCACCATAGAATCAATCCCTCTATCCGTTTCCCCTCCTCCTGGTTCCCCTTCCCATTAGAAATGTTACTAAACAATTGCTGTCTTGGAAAGTAAATGCAACATAGCTGACCATCAAAACTACTAGATGAGTTCATTGAGTATCAGCACAACAAAGGAATCTGGGTATTGATTATTTGAAAAACTTGAAGCAATTGCATTTCAGTCATTTTAATAAAATTTTGAAAATTCCATAATATTAAAACGAAATATAAAAAGCATATACTTCCTTATTTTATTTGCCTTTAATATGAAAGTGATAAATGAAAAATCTTAAAATCCAAATTATTCTGTGAAAGTATCAAAATTTGAAAGACCATATGTTTCTATTTTTCAATATTTACCATTCACTAAGACTTTGGTTTTCTCACCTGCATACCTGGTCCTACCAGAAATTATGAGGTAAGAGATATTAGAGGAGACAAGCAGTCTATGTTTGTATTAGCTTTCTATCACCTGTATAACAAGCAGTCACAAACCCCATGCTGTAAAAGAATACAGTCATTTTCTCCAGCAATGTCATTCAGAAGCTGCAATCCTGTTCAGTTTTCCAGCAGCATCTGTGCCTGCTTGTCCTTCCTCCCAGAGCTGTGCTGGGCCTCCACTCACCTCCACCTCCAGCTTCCACGACAGCCTCTTCCTCTGAGCACCAGGAAATCCTCCCCCTGTATGTTTGTCAATTAGGCTGGGTCCAGCGGGATAATCCAGGAATCAGAAATCACATCACAAAGTCCCCTTTGCCATGTAAATTGGCGCACTCATAGCTTCTGAGAACTGGGACACCCATATCTTCAGTGAACTGTGTAAGGTGGACAGGATTTCTGGAATCTGATACCTGAGACACTGGCTTCCAAGTGTACAGTCAGTAAGTTCTGCAACAAGGACTGGCTGATGATTAACAACCTGGAGGACACCAGCCTTATTCCATCATTTTTAAGAAAATGAAAGTATTTTATTTGCACAGAGGTATTTCTGTCTACCCTAGTTTACAAGACACCTAACAATACTTAGAAAAACAGAACAGCTTTATGGATAAAAGTTTTATTGTTTTTTTCCTGTAGAATCTAGAGTGATTTAGTTTCCACAGAACCTTCCCCAAAGCTGCCTTGATCTCCTTGTTCCAGAGGCTGTAGATCATGGGGTTCAGAGATGGAGGCAACACAGTGTAGAACACAGAGACCAGAAAATCCGCAAGATGTGGGGAGTCAGGCATGGGCTTCAGATGGCCACAGTGCCTGTTGTGATGAAAGTGGTCACCATTGCGAGGTGGGGTAGGCAGGTGGAGAAGGCTTTCGAGCGGCCTTGCAGTGATGGGATGCTGAGCACCGTGCGGAAGATGGACACATAAGAGAAGCTGACAGACACTAGACAGAAAAGTGCATACATGACACCAATTCCCACACTGATGTTGATGGTGATGTGGGCCTCTGAGCAGGAAATCTTCAGCAGGGAGGAGACATCACAGAAAAACTCAGGCAGCTTTCTGGAGCCACAGAAGGATAAGGAGAAGGTGCCCGCCGAATACAAACCTCCAAAGACACCCCCCAGACCCTAGGAAGCCACTGCCATCCTCCACACAGTTCCCTGCTCATGATGACCTCGTAGTACAATGGATGGCAGATGGCCACATAGCGATTGTAGGACATGGCCATGAGGAGGAGTATCTCAACACCTGCAAAGTGAATCACCAGCAACACCTGCAGCAGACACCCTGGAAAGGAGATGGTGCTTGTGCCCGAGAAAGAGTTGAAGATGGACTTGGGGACAGTGACAGAACTGAGGCAGGAATCCAAGAGGGACAAGTTCTTTAAGAAGAAGTACATGGGGGTGTGCAGGGCCTGGTCCAGGGTGACCAGGATGATGATGAGATTCGCTGTGAGAGTCACCAGGTAAATCAGCAGAAAGAGAAGGCCTTGTAGGATCTGGAGCTCCCAAGTGCTTGAGAATTCCAACGGGAAGAACCTTGTTCTCTCTGAGCAATTGGCCATGACCTCCACTGTGCACCTGAGAGATAGGGGTCAGAATACCACAGGATTCCCCAACTTTCCTCCTCGTAACATACCTCCTCCCTTCTGCAAGTCTCCTTATGCCTTATGTTTACAAAACAAGTGTAGCTTCACCTTTCTGAGTGCAAGGGTGGATTCCGACCTCCTCAACGTTTCCCCCAGTAGGTGTTAGAAGTGAGAAGAGTGAGACGAAAACAGGAAGACCACTCTCTTTCATGGAACCTGAAACTGAAAACTGAAGGCCAGCAGAGAACATGGTCCCTGGACCACAGGGGCAGGTCTGGGGAGCCCTTGTGACCTGTGTTACTGCAGGTACCACACCTATCCCCACATAGTCCTCCCGCTACTGCCTCTTCCCTTGGGATCCCTGGGAGTGTCCTTGGGCCTCCCTGTAGGATAGCAGGATCCAGCATCCATGCTCCTGTCATGATGCTGATGCTCCATGTAATCAAGTGGGAGTAAGTCACACCCACTGGATTGCAAAACAAGTTGAATATGGAGTTCACATATATACATATGTATGTGTATATATGTAAATTTAAGCATGCCAAGAAATAAGTGATATTTATTATGTTTCCTCTGAGATTCAAAAGCCTGCATTTTGATTTAAAATAGTTCCCAAACTTGAATTTCTGTGAGTCTTTTCTCAAATACTTCCCCCAGTGTCCAAATTGTGACATTATTGCAATGCCTGAAAATAAGTGCAATTGACAGAAATTAAAGACAGAATTAGAGTCACAAGTTCTCATTGGAACAGGATAAAGATGTCATTTCTTAATAAGCACTGCAATCAATGCGATTTATTTTTTAATTTGGGAGATTTTCTGTCACTCTCTGGTCCCAGTTCTTTACATTTAATTTAAAGAGGATAGATTTAATATTCCTGAGAAACTCTGATCACTAAACTGGAATTAATGCCCTAGGGATGGAGTAACATTGATCAAAGGCAGATGTGTGTTAGGATGGCTCCCAAGTACAATGATTACATGTAATCCTATTTCTACCCACAATATCACTCTAAGTGTAGAGCTGGTATTGTTACCTGATAGAGAATTCACACATCCTCCCTTCCTCTCAACCCTAACAAGCCCCATTGTTCAGTGCATCCAGATGTCAGTGAGGCAAATGGAGAACAGAGATCTCTGCTTTCTCCTCTTAATAAGCAAGGTGGTGCCCTCCTCACCATCTAACTAGTATCAGAGTTCCACTAAAACACAGATATGCATAAAATACATGGTCTCCTGATATTAGAATTCCAGTGTCCAGGTCAGTGAACACACTTGTCATATGAGGAAACAGAAAAGTCTCAAAGTTGAGAAAAAAACAATGCTGAGATGTCAACAATGACATGAAAGGATATGAAAATTATGCAATGAAGGTTTTAATGCTGACAACTTTAAAGTACTCCAAAAACAGTTATGAATATGCTTGAAACAAAGGAAACCCTCTTCATGAAAAGAAAATTCAGAAAAATATAGAGATAGAGGAACACCAAGTGGAAGGACTAAAAAGCACAATAATGAAACAAGAAGACGGTTGTGTGTGGACTTAGTGGAAAGGGGGGCACAGGAGCAATCTGAATTTGCAGGTAGTATACCCAGGTTTACGTACCTGCATGAGACAGGCAGACTGCAGTGAGCACGACATTGGGGTTCAGAATGGAAGGTTCCCGGATTCTGAGGAGCAGAGAACAACTGGATAACTGGAGAAAATCAGGGCTGAGCTTCCTAAACAGAGGAGCATGAAGACATGAGGCTGAGACAGTCAGACAAAGACAATGTTCCACACCCACAGCAAGAAATAGAACCACTTTTTGAAAAGCAGGAAAACAATGAAAGCATCTAACAGGGCAGTGTATCACCTACTGGAGAAGCCCATTTGAATGACAGCTCAAATCATGTGAGAAACCATGCAGATCAGTAAGAAGTCGTGTGAAATGTTTCCATTGGTGAAGAAAAGAACCATCAACTCACATTCCTGTAAGAGGGAAGGGCAGTAGCCTGTCAAGGAAGGGAATGAAGATAAATTACAGTCTACTTGCCCTAAGAGACAAGTATGAAATGAATATCTCCGAGAATAAAGAATTTAATATAAAGTAATCTGAGAACAATCAGAAAGAAGAAAATAGAAAACTATTATCTCCCACCACCATCAAGGCCATTACTCCATGTCCAGGGCACACTATTATCTTCCACTTCCAACCTTACCAGAAGGAAAGAAAGGATAAGGGATAAGGTGGATAGAAAAGTTAACTGAAATAGTGCAGAAAGCATGCCATGACTGATATGGAATTGAAAAATATATTCCCTTTTGAAGAAAGAGGAAAAATACAAAGGAAATGGGGAAGAGAGAAAGAAAGAACTTTGAGAATTTAAAGACAAGAAGGAAGGATGGAGGGATGAAGGACTAGAAACAAGCAGCTGGAAAGGTAATTGATTTCCATACAAATGTATAATGTTCCATAGTAAAATAGGAGTAAATTTAAATTAAGGTAGGAATATAATGTTAATAAACTCTATTAAAATAGTCAAATGTAGAAATAAATGGAAACATGTATATGTAGAAGAAATAGAAATTACACTTAAATGTATTGGTACATTTATTTAAAAGAACACATAAATTTATGTGAAACATTCAATTTAGAAATATGGGAATAAAAGGGTGTCATCTCTCAATTTTTTTGTTCCTGGATATGTGATGATAATCTTCTTGATCTGGACAATGTAACGAGAATCATTCCCTTATCAAACCAATGTCACTGTTCTTGAAAATGACATATTCAATTGCCTACAACACCTGCTACCAATATACTATAGTCAAAAATTATCTTGAAGACTTATAATTGTTGTACTTATAAACCCAATGTTTTGGGGACGTTAATAATTTAGCTAAACGGAGTTCCTAAAAATATCCTTGTCAATGCAAACAACTGAAAGAGAAAAAAACAAATTTGGAATTACTCATTTTCATGAATAAATTGGGAAAAATTTATGAGCATGACTTCTAATAAAATATGTAAAATGTGAAAGTATCATAACATTTTTTCAAGACAGAATAAGATCAGTGCTGTTGCACATGAAATAATTACACAGTGGGTCTATTGCTGTGAACATAACTGAATGGGACCTTGTCATGACACTGCACTGGCATTAGACCCATCTAACCATATAAATGTGGCATCTATTGTTGGGGGCAGAAAACAGAGCAAGGTCGGAATTGGAGCTGGCAGTACATCAAGGACACCAGACCTGGAGCATCTGGTGAAGGCTGCCATGTGAAAACAATGGGACACTTGTCTGTGACTGTTCACTTGCCAAAATAAGATAGATATAGTTATGTAGTTAGAGAGCAAAGGCTGCATAAGCAATCCAATGTAACTATAAACTTGCTTGCATAAGCTGCTTGAGGCAATGCTGTATATGCACCCAACAAATAGGTGGAGAGCAGGAGCCTGTCCAAGAGAGAGCCTGCTATCCCCCTGATCCCCACTCTCTCTTGAGTCTTTCATTCTCCTGCAGTGCCCCCTTCTTTAAGCCCTGTTCCCAGGAACAATGCTGGCAATGACAGTAGAGGCACCTTATGATTTTACAGCAACATGTGGGCACCAGTCAATTAGATGTACATTAATATGTATCACAGTCACTGAGATTGTAGATACTTGTATCTTTGGTGTCCTCTCTTCAGAAAGAATCTTACCCAAGACCACCTTCATGTCCCTGTTTCTCAGACTGTAAATGACAAGTTCGGGTTGGGAGGTGAAAGAGTACAAAACAGACTTAAAGAGCAGTGATGGTGGGGACTGGGAGGTTGAACCTAAATAAGCAATAAATCCAGAGAAGGGGAGCAAGGTCACCGCAGCAAGGCAGGAAATGCAGGTGGAGAAGGATTTCATCACCCTTTGCAGATGGGTTTCTGAGGACAGTGGAAAAATGTGAACATAAGATGCAGCCATTAAGATAAAACAAAGTGAAACAACAGCTAACAATAATACACACAAACTCCAGAATGTGGCTCCCAGCACACGCCAGGGCCAGCAACAATGAAATATTACAGAAATACTGCATGACATGGGTCCTGTAGAAACAGACAAAGTCCCTGCAACAGGAAGGGATATTCCCACTGATCACAATGTGTAAGCAGGAGCCCCTGCTCATGATGGCCTTGTAGTGCAGTGGGTGGCAGATGGTGGCAGTTGTAGGTGGGCAAACTCTGCCTAACAAACAAATGACCAGGAAAACCTATGAGGTTCAGCCCTAGAAGAAGATGGAGTGACTGTTGGTCAGAGAGTTAATGATGGAATTGGGGACTCTGACATAAATGCAGCAGATGTCAACCAGGGACAAGTTCTTGAGGAGGAAATGTATAGGAGACTTGAGGTTTGGGTCAGTACTGGTGAGGCTAATGAGGATATTCCCCAGGAGTTTGGCCAGGTAGAGGAAGAAGAGGGTGGCATAGAGGCCCTGGAGCCCCATCTCACTGGGGAGCCCCATGAGCAAGAACTCCAGCATTACAGTCACACTTCTTGCTGTCTAAGGCATGAGGGTTCCTGTCTGAAACAAGAAAAATGTACTTGCATCCCCAGAACCTCTGTCCTTTTTGTTGACTGTTATATATTCACTGGTTTCAGGGGGTGGTGGTACTGCTGGTAACAGGTAAATCATATCTCACAAACAATAATTTATTGAGTACATGTAGAGTAAATTTTATAAAAATCGTCACTAAAATAGATATGAATAAATTAAGATTTGACAGCCTGGAATTTATGTGTAAAATAGATAAATATTACAAGTTCAAAATGAAAGATTTATCTGATTTTGATTAGTAGAAGAAAAAAGGCAAGGGGATTTTTAATAGGGCAGTTAATATTTTAATTCATGCTTTCAATTTGCTTTATTTCCTTACAAATAGTTTTATCGCTACATTTGAAAACTTGGTACAGATCATTCTAATATCATTCACTTTTCTATTTTTCTACCAGATAATAGCATGAATTGGAGAGGGAGAGATGGGGAGAGTAAATATTCTCTCTGGGTTTTGTCTCTGATAGTGATACAGACATATTTCACACTGTCAAGAAGACAATAGAAGATGACATTGTACAGTGGTTTTAAATAGATCAGACAGTTATGAGCTGTATTTGAAGAGGTAATAGATACTATAAATCTCCACACATCTTACGCAACCCAATGAACTCTTCAGCAGCAAAGTGATGTGATGCTTGTCCTCAGCAGAGGCCAGGCTGCACACTAGGTGACAGTGGATGCAGTGCTCTTTCATTCCCTCGGAGACCAGGATGGAAGCATGTGAAGGAAGCAACCTTCTTGGACATATATACCTTAAAACTATTACATGTGATAATGCAATATTCCTTCAGTAAAATCAATTAAAAATAAATAAAATATAAAAATGCAAAAACACAGAAGAACTAAAAGAAAAAACAAAACAGCACTAATGGCTGAGTGTGATTCTGAATTTAAATTTCAGTACTTGAAATCAGATGACCTATTTTCAGTAGAAATCTTAACATTGCAACACATCCAGGAGTACAAGACAAAACTGAACATGTTCAGAGGGAGGTTGTGACATTGTGAAAGGCAATGAACCATGTACCATTCAGGAATAACCCACAGGGCACATCATATTGCATGTTATGCTTCTTTTAAAGAGTCCTAATGCCAGTCAGTTTCCTTGATATCTCTAAAAAGATTACACACATAAGTCAAGCTATGTGATACATTTCTGTGTTAGCACTCTGAGCTGGACACCTCACTCGTGTCTAAGCTATGTTTGGGTTGAGGACGAGAATTTAGATGAATAGTGAATGGACTTCTAACTGCTTTCTTAATTTCTGTAGACTGGAGTCCTCATGCCTAAGATAGCAAGAAACGTGACTGTCATGTCTTATTAGTGGGGCTCCCAAATGAGACGGGGCTCTAGGGCCTCTGCACCACCCTCTTTTCCTCTACCTGGCCAATTTCCTGGGAAATCTCCTCCTCATCAGCCTCTCTGATCCGCACCTCCAGTACCCTATGCATTTCTTCCTCTAGTACGTGTCCCTGGTTGATATCTGCTGCATCTCTATCATGGTCTCCAAGTCCATCATGAGCTCTCTGACCAACAGTCATTCCATCTCCTTCAAGGGATGTGCCTCACAGGGTTTCCTAGTCATATTTTTGGCAGGCACAGAATTCACCCTCCTGCTGGTGATGTGCTATGACTGCTATGTCACCTCTGCCACTCACTGCACTAGGAGGCCATCATGAGCAAGGGCGTCTGTATGATGGCCCAGTGACTCATCAGTGTGTCTGTGACTCCATTCACATTGCAAGGAACTTTTCTGTCCAGTTCTGTGGCCCAGCATCATGCAGCAGCTCTTCTGTGACGTGCTTGCCTTGCTGACACTGACCTGCACTGAGGAAGACAGTCTGGAGGATGCCTTATTGTGGGCAGTTGCTCTTTGGTTTCTTATGCTTCATCTTAATGGTTGTGTCTTATGTTCACATTTTCTCCACTCTTTTCAGAAATCCATCCACAAAGGACGGAATGAAATCTCTCTCTACCTGCATGCGCCACCTCGCTGTGGACACCTTGTTTCTCTTTGCTGGGATTATTACATATTTAACTAAAATTTTGAATTCCTCCTCTCCACTGAAGTGTTGTTGTCTGTGCTATTTACCATATTACCCCTGATAATGTACCTGAGACGCTGGGCTGTGCAGAGTCATGGTCTAGGAAAGCTCCAGGATATACTTTTTGATTTAATTATGCAAAATTTCATTAAAATTAATGGTTCGATTGATGATAATCATTTCAAAGGAGACAATTCTGTTTCATTTGCTGCTCAGCAGAGCTCAGCAGTATGCTCCCTCCCTAGAGCACCTTTCTGTCCTGTGACTAGGGTGTGGGAATTCCAGTTAAGAGCTGATTTCAGTTTAAAATATCTGTTGTTATGGGGGAAACAGTGGTTTCCAACCACCACCATTTTTACAAGACACCATATCTCACATTGTTCACGGCAGTCACATAAAACAGCACATTCTACCAAATGTTCCACAGTGTGCACCCATTTTTAAACCATCTTCAGTGAAAAGGAAGCTGCATAAATCTCTTCACTTGACTTTAGTGATTCTTTGACGTGATAATTAAATGTTCATGGTGGAGCTCAGAATAGAACCATAAAGGAGGACACATGTTGCCTTGGTCAGTGGTTTCACAGAGTTGCAAAGATGAAGATGGTGATGACAGTATTCATGTAGCAGTCTGTTCAGAATAGAGTCTTGGAGGGATTGCTTCATTTTGTCACAAATAAACTCAAAAGATCTCAATACTGAAATGATTATGAACATGTCTCACATTAATCCCTATATTCTTTTTTCCTTTCCTCCCTCTTCAATCCTTCCTTCTTTCCTGTCCTTTATTTTATTCTTTCTTTTTTTATTTCTATATATCTTTTCACTTGTAATTTTTTCATGGGTCTTCACTTCAGGAACACATTTGTCTTTTCTTGCATCAATTTGTGCTGAGTACAACTTGACAGTCCTTGTTCTTCCCACTCAGGGGACATCACTACATAAGAAAAAAAGTACCCCTACCTTTTAATGAGGGCGCTGGTGTGGAGATGAAAACCAATGAGCTTCTGGGTCCCAGTAGCTCCTTTGTGTAGTTTTGCACCTGTGGCAGATTGGCCTGAAATGTCACTCATGCGTACCAATGTCTTCTGTTCATTTGAATCCTTTATCCTCCCTCGTCTTTATCACTTTAATGTAATAAATTAGAAAAACATTATATTTCCAAGTCTTCTAAAAGCAGGTCTCAGGAGAGAATACTTAAAAAAAAAGAATGTTATATTTATTTTGGATACATCTGGTGCTTTTGGGTCATTTCACAATTGCTTCATTTATCATTTTAGTTATGCTGTCAAATATTTTCCTCCTGGGTCTTCTACTTTAGGTCCCTGTTCCATTCAGTTGTTGTAGGTTTTGCCTAGCATAATTTCAGGCTGATATTACCTCCTTTCCACCACATTAAAAAAAAAACCCAGCAAATAACTTTCTGTCATTTCTGAAAACATCTCTAGGAATGACCACCTATGACTCATTGTTATAGTAACATGCTTATTGAAACAAACCGTGTCTTTCAGATTTGACTACAGATCTCCTGCAGTGGGTCCTTCTCCATAGGACACACAGGACACATGTCTTGGGTCCACAGTCCTCCAATGCCGCCCACTTGGTACTTCTGGTAACACACAGAGTTGAACTTTCCCACCCAATACCCACCAAAACCAGTGTTCTCCTGCTCCTACTTAGAACATTCTTGTTATTCCTCTGACTGGACACCTATCCCAGGCTCATGCTTGGCCAGGCTACCTGCCCACAATTGTGCTGCTCTATGCAGGCTGTGACATGAGCTGTGACACAGGTTGTGATGCATGTGTGTGTGATCAGAGCAAAGCTGGAACTAAGTCAATGCGTACTCAGAACTGAAGCATTAGTCCAGCCAACACGCAATCCTTCTCTCTCATGAGATGAGAGACTCCATTACAGCATGAAAAGAACTGGACTTTTTAAGTTTGTTTATGACTGATATTCAACACATTTTCTTCATTAATGGATTACAGGGATATTGTTTTTTTCTTTTTAGTATTTTATTGCAGTTACTTTGTTTTAAAATTGAAATAAACTTATATGTGTAGTTTCCGCATTTCTCAGATATATGTTAACAATCCCTGCCTTCCACCAAATCACCAGCTGTTCTTCACCATTGTCCTGTTAACTCCACCGCTATTGTTCTATTGGAAATGTCCAATGGTTGGTTTTGTTTCATTTGTTCCATTGTTTAGTCTATTTACATCTTACCTACCAGTGAAATCATCTGGTATCTATCCTCTTTTGGCTTATTTTTACATAGTATCATCCTTTCTAATACCAGCCATGTTGATTCAACTGACAGGATTTCATCTATTCTAAGGGCTGTGTAGTGTTTCGTTGTATATATGTACTACATCTTCCTTACTTATTCATCAGACGTAGAGCAAGCACTTAGGTAGTTTCCTATCCTTAGCTATTGCGAATATGGCTGCAGTAAACATGGAGGTGCATAAATCTCCGTGAATTAACATTTTTTTTATCTTTTGGATAAACACCCAGGATTGGTATTATAGCAGGATCATATGGGATTTCCATCTTCAACTTTTGGAGGAATCTCCATACTATTTTCCATAGAGGTTGCACCAATTCGCACTGAAACCAACAGTGTAAAAATGGTGTCTTTTCTCCACACCGTCACCAACATTTGCTGTTTCTAGACTTTTGGATAATAGCTAGTATTTCAGGTGTAAGTTAATATCTCAGCGCTCTTAACCTAATCATAGAGATCATTTGTAGTTCATTATTCTTATAAATAAATGTTCAATTACTTTTTATTGTGAAATGTCATTTGCTTTTCTGAGTGTGTTTAAAATTGTTGCATATATACAGAATCTTCAGACTAATAAATGTTAATACTTCAAACTGACAATTATATACTAAATATTGAATTCTTTAAGATATCACAAAATGCACACTTCTGCTTATAAGATATAAGTTATAAGATGTTTCATTGCCTTTTAGATTTCAGAATTATCACTTTTAAAATCCATTTTCTTCTCATGTAAAAAACTGATGACACATTTAAATAATACTATATGCAATTTTAATGTTTAAATATTGACTATAAACTTAATCCAAATATAAATTTTGTTTGTATAATTTAATTTTAAAAAGGCTGTTTGAACATTTCCCATCATTCTCGTAAAAATAAGTTTATTTTCATACAACTTTATAAGAAATATTTGCCTATATACATAATTTAAAAGTTTTATTTGGTAAAATATTTGATATTTCAGTTTTCTAATGATTTCTCTATGATGAACATTACTAAATTATAGTTCAATATAAAAAACAAAAATATAATTGAAACTAGTATCAATTTTCTTATTAAATATCTACAACCAGGTGCCTTTTAAAAGATATTCATAAATCCATCCACTGGAATATTATGAAAAGACTTCTAAGTCACAATACACACAGTAAGTAGATCTTGAGAAATCACTTAAAATTTTTATTTTACTTTTTAGTCTAGAAATTTTGTTAGCTGTTCTAGAATAGTTATATATTTTTTCAATTTTATAATATTGAAGCCTCTTCAAGTGTTTAGAATCTAAAAATCATTGAAAGACAAATTCCAAGTTGTTCACCCTCTTGTTTTATTTTGAAAAGTTTATGGTTTCAGGTTTTCAGGTCTTAATCCATTTTGAGTTGCTTTTGCATATGTTGTAAAATAGGGGTCTATCCTAGGTTCATTACATTATTGGTGCTTGTCCGGTTGTCCCAACATCATCATAAAAAAGATTATCCTTTCTCTATGTATATTCTTGACTCCTTTCCACAGATTATCATAATAAATATATAAACTGTATATATAGCATAATTATATCAATTATTAATGTATGCAGGTGTAGGTATATTTCTGTGCTCTATTCCACTTATCTATGTGTCTGTCTTTATATTAATTCTATTCTGTTTTGATAATTATAGCTTTGTAATATAGGTTGAAATCAGAAAGGTTTATAATTCTAGTATTGTTTTTCTCTTGCAAGATTAACTTGAAAATTCAGTGTTTTTTGTTCCTATACAATTTTTAGCATTATCTACCCTATTTCTATGAAAAATTTCATTGATATTTTCATAAAGATTGCATTGAGTCTGGGAATATTCTGCAATGTCAGTCAAGCACACATCTCCTTCCTGATGATTTGTTTTTGACTAAAGCCTTTGTCTGCTTTAAGAGCATAAACTAAATCACCCTTCATGACCTTGAAATGTTGCCAAGTTGACCCTCTCTTCAGAGCGGGAACTATAAGAAATTTATATGTATGTGCTCTTTTTTCCTTTGAGGGTAGAAAAATGGTTGAGTTTTTTTCCATAAAATGTTTTTCATTTCAAGCATGTTTTTCACAAGAAAGTGATCAGAGAGTAAGATAGACATTTTGTATGGAAATAGAATATGGTAATATTTCAAAGGAACACTGAGTACAAGCTTAATGTTAAAATATAAATAATATTTATTTTGACAAATTTATAGTACAGTAAGTTACAGTCAAACAAAATACAACTGCTTAAATCAAGTTGTGTAATTATAAAACTATCTTCAGAAACATTGTCATTCCATATGCAAAATTATATAAATTTATTCCAAGACTTAAAAAACATGTCCTAAGTAAAACACTCTTGTCTCTGTTACATTTTGTAAAATTTCTTCATATCCTTTCCAAGTTTTATAGTCAAAATATGTTAAATATTATTTGATTTCTATTTTTTCTTTTTGCACTTTTTCTTTACACTTAATAAAATTTACATTTTCTTTTATGTTATTACTCTGTTTCATGAAGCTCTCCAAAATCACAGATACTGAGATTCCATGGTAATTGGCTTAAGCGCTCTTGTCCTGAAGGAAATGTTTACTTGTTACTAGTATCAAGTTTGCCCCTTTCCAGTGAAGCCACTCCTACTGTGGTTTTGAAAGTGAGGACTAAAATTTACATAAATAGAACATTAGGTTGAAATGAATGAATGGAACAGGCCAGTCTTGTTTCAGGTCGCTAAATTCCAATTGGATTGGACAGCCATTCTTCTCTTTATTAACTAGTCAGACCACCCAACGTTCTTGGGAAAACAACCCCAGTTAGGTGTCTGGCATGTGGGGTGTAACAAAGGGAGGAAGAGTCACTAAGCATTCTCTCAAGGAATTGAATTTGGAAAGATTATACCATGAATGGGTAGGAAGTTTTCTCCTCAGCAGTGAGGTTCCTGGCACTTGGACACAGCACACATCCTTTCTCTGCCTAAAGGCAGGTCATGACACTACCATATGAAAATTATCGTTTCTGTCTCAGGAGGAGAAGGATATTCCTATAGCTGTAGACTGGGTAGTGACACCAAAATGGGTCTGAAATCAAATCTTCTAAAATAGCCTTGCCTTCCTAGGTTTCTCGCACACATTTATTGATGCCGCACCATTCATTTTCAGTTCACACTTCTGTGTCCTTTCAAATTTCCACATGGATGTTCTTTGTTTAAAAGGTGGATGAGACTTTGGTATAATGGTTTTTTGTTTTTTTCCCTCTAGAAGACATCTATGTATACACCGAATTAAAATAAAACAGGTATGTTTTCTCCTTAATCTCTATTCAGTTGAATATTTACACTCAGGCAAAGGACCTAGGAGCAGAAGGACTCCCTTCTCCCACTGAAGCAGGCAGACATAAATGTGAGCTCTTCTAGAATGCTTCCCTGTGACTCTGGGTACTATCTACAGTTTTATATTCTGAAGGAAAGGAAAGGTTAGAAGAAATCATGATTTGTGGCTTAATTTTCACACTTTCATGTACAGGTAATTTTGATCATTGTTTCCGTGATTGTGAACTTCTTTAAGAGAGCATGAGTAAATTTTCTAGGGTATTGCAAATTTCTGTTTCTTGATCTGAGCACCAGTTACATGAATTTGTTCCATTTGTAAAAATGTGAGCTATATGCATATGATTTTTATATTTTTCAATGTGTGATTATATTTTGTTTATAAATAAAAGTTAAAATGAATTAAACATTCAGAAAAAAAGTTTTAATATATATAAGAAATGACAAAGTCTAAATTGAGAAGTATTCTAGACATTATAAATATATAAGAAATGATTGATTTTATATATTCTTGCTTGTTTAAAACCTTGGTTGACTAAAGTAGTATTTCTAATGATTTCATATAGATAGCAGTCAGCAGGAGACCCAAAGTGTGTGAGCCCTGTGTTTACAACTTCCCAGATTAGACTGACGTTGTTGGTCAATCAACCATATGCTCAAAGGAGACTTTCAGAAGCACTGTGGGAGGAACATTTGTCCTACAAAGTTCTGAAAGGACTGGTTTCTTCCAGTATGCCTTCCCTCCTTCAGTTACTAAACTCTCCCGAA
>RJWH01008334.1:0-31464 GCA_004363575.1 Solenodon paradoxus
AA
The DNA here is from genome assembly GCA_004363575.1 of Solenodon paradoxus. Taxonomy (NCBI): domain Eukaryota; kingdom Metazoa; phylum Chordata; class Mammalia; order Eulipotyphla; family Solenodontidae; genus Solenodon; species Solenodon paradoxus. The sequence continues at coordinate 3 of RJWH01008334.1, forward strand.
AAATTAAGCGGAGGAACTTACCAGAACATAGAGAAAGACAAAAAGAATGAAGATGAGATGGGGCCTGAGCAGAGAAGGCTGGCAGGTGGTCATGGCAGAATTTGAACCCTAATCAACAAGATCTTTGAAAAAAATAGGCATTCCAAAGAGAGAGGAAGGGAAGAAATCATCACCGAGATAATTCAAGAAAATTCCTCAGAAATAAACACCATATTATTTAGTTCTGGAATGTTCTAGGAGAAAAAGAGCCAGCACAATAAATGAAAATAGACCCAACCCAAGGTACATTAACCGAATATTCTAAACAGGACAAAAAATCCTTCTCTCTTAAGAGAAAGGAAAGAATAATTTCATACAAATGATCAGGAATATGAAATAACTTCAGTCTTCTCAATTGTTTGGCAAGTCAAAACAAAGTCTTTACTCAAAAAAATAAAGTCTTCAAAAGTCTGAAGAAAAGCTGTTTCCAACCTAGAATTTCATACCCAACTAAATCTTCAACCAAGGGCCAGGGCATTTTCACCTCTACAAGGTTTCAAAGTTTCCCTACTATGAACATTTTCTTGGGAAACTACCAAAAGATGCATGTCCCTCAAAAAGGGAGTAAACCCGAAAGAAAAAAAAAAAAGAAGCAATGAAATCAGGAGACAGATGTGAGGCTGAGGGTCCCCCAGGGTGATGATTGAGATGGGGTAGGAGGTGCGGAGCACACTCACAGGGAAGGCAGGCAGAGAGCCTGGGCTGTGGATGTATGGAGAAGTAACGTAAGTGAATGTCTGAGATGAGATGATTGCAGAATTTGGGATACAATTTGTGACAGATACTTTGAAAACTAGGCAAACACTGAGACAGGCAGAGGCAGAGACCAAGAGACAGAGAGCATCATTAATCAGGGAAACACTAAGTTGCTGAAAGAAGACTGTTCATAGTGTTCATAGTGATAACAGTTTCATTTATCATAATGAAATGTAATCAAAATGACAAGGTAACTATATTTTGCAGAATGAAGGTGGAACATGAGTGAATATGTATGTGTGTACCGAGTGGAAAAGTCACCAAGGAGCTAAACTTTCCTCTTTGTGCTGGGAAGTTAATTGATGATAATTTGCCTAAAAACCCAAGAATAGCCCTACACCTGTGGGTATTTAGAGATGGGGTAAGTAGTACAATCATGAGTTTAAATCATTGAAGTAGAACCCTTTGGGGAAAGAGGAAATGGGAAAAGGCGAGTCTCAGACTGTTGTTTTTCAACACAAGCCTTGTAAAACTAGCTGTTGTATGTGTGACATTGATTTGGAAAACTAAGAAGTTAAAACAAGAAAAGTAAGAAGGAAAGGAAGGCAGGAGAGAGGGAGAAAAGGAATAAAAAAAGAAGACAAGATCACAAAAGAAGAAAGACTAGGGAAGCTCCTGCTGATCATTTCTGGGTGAAGAGACTCACAAGGAAGTTTTCATTTTTTGTCTTCTTGGTTTGGGCCAAGTCTAGACACCGGGCACCCACTGCACTTCGTATAATTGGAGGCGGAGGGGTCAGTGGGGACTCTGGCAGCCTGTGCTGCAGAGACAGCCCTCCAAGCCCCTGCCAGGATGAAGTGAGCTGGGGCAGCCAAGTGCTTGTGAGGAAACCAGCAGACCTTCGAGTGCCCACACTGGCCTGGACGGCCCAAAGAAAGGGATCCCAGGCAAACCCTTGCAAAGAGCATTTGAGCAAGGCCTGGAGGTCCCCACTTCAAAGCCTCACACTAATGCCTCCCGACAAGCGTGGCTGAGCCTCGGGTGTTCTCTCACCACTGACAGCGTCTGTTCCCAGGCAAATCTGGGGAGAGCACCGTGGTGTGAGGCCAGGGGCACGCTGCGACCAAGCATTGGACTGGTGGGGAAAATGTGATTTCACACCCAGGCCCACAGCCAAGCATTCATGCCCATCCAGCATTGCCCATCCACTTTGGGCTGGCTGGTCATGGGGTGTCTCCTCCAAACACCCTTGCCCTCTCCTCTTCCTACCATGGTGGTTCTTGGGTCCCAGCCCCAAGCCCAATCCTAGGCTCATCCACACAGTCTCAAGTCATCTTTGTCCTAGATGGAGAAGACAGGAGGATGGATAGAAAGAAGGCAGGTTTGGAGTTGGACAAAATCCTACTCTCATTTACTCTGGCTTTGTGATATCATGTAAGTGCCTTAATCCCTGGTCCTCAGTCTCCTTCATCGGTAACATGGTGCTCATATCTTCATTGCAGGCTGGTTGTGAGCTTCATAAATAATGCAAGGCCAGGGCCCAGCAGGCAGCAGGCTAGCTCTCCCATTGTCTATCACTGCCTAACAGCCTTCCCCATAGCGGCGCAGTTTAAAACAGCAGCCACTTTATTTGTTCTTGATTCTTATGGGTCAGAAATGTTGGCAGAGCTTGATAAGAAGTTCCTCTGCTCTATGCAACATCCGTGGAGGCTCTTTCAATAGCTCCAGCTGTCTCTGGCTGAGCCGAAAGGTCTAGGAGGGCCTCACTCACAAGGCAGGCGGATGATGCTGGTGCCCACTGGGAATTCAGCTGGGTCTTCCATCCTTCTACAAGCGGGACACTGTGCTACGGCTGGGTTCCAAGGAGGAAGGTTCCAAGATGCAAAAGAAGTTGGAAATCTCTTAAAGACCAGAACCGTACTTGAATGTTACACTTCCAAGTGCCACTTCTGGTGCACTGGGCCTCTCATTGCTCAAAAGGTCGCCCATAGCCAAGGGAAAGGAAATAGACCCAACCTTCCAATGAGAAAAGTAGCAAAGAATGGGCAATCATCTGTAATCTATCCCAGTAGGTAGAATCATCCTTATTTCTTCCCTTTTTATTGGCCAGGTTTATGGGGTGACTAAGCTCTGTCACAACATGGCTTATGATTAACACTGTTCAGTCATTCAATGACTGATATTTATTCATCACTTACTATGTGACAGGAATACAATCAATTGGCAAGAAAACAGTGAGTTGCTTCTCCAACGGAAATTACATCCTTCCTGGAAGACAGAACTTTGAAACCAACAATTTTAGAACAGTGTGATGTGCAGGAGACTTCAGGTGATGAAAAGGGAAGAGAAAGGCTCCTGGTGTGAGGTGTGAGGTATGGGATAAAAGGAGGCCACCACTGGCAGAACAGCTAAGCAGAGACTGGAGAGGTGAAGGAGCCAGGCCCGGCACAGAGGGACAGGGTGCTGCTTTAAATGGGTTTCATTATATAGGAATGGAAAACCAACAGATAACATTGCTATTGAAAGGGTAAGATCCCAAGGCACTGGCTTTGGTCAGCAGGTCGAGGACCTGGGTAATGTGGACAAGAGCCTTTGCTGTGATTTCCACGGGCAAGGTCTGCAGGCTTAGGATGGGCCAATCTGAATGATTCCAGTGGGCTCTCAGGCACAAGGGCTGTCCCTGGTTGCCTAACACCTGACCCTGGGATGATTGGAGCAGGGGAATGGTAGTTCAGAGTGTGAGAGCCTCAGTAAGGAGGTTTAGCCTCGGAGTTGATAGCTTGTCTATGAAAAGCACCCTTGCAGGTGAGTTGTTTGCTGTCTATAGAAATTACTCTGGAGGGACTGTCCCTCCAGGGTCAGCAGGACCCCACAGGTCAAAGTATCAGAATAGAGAAAATGAAGGACATGGTTAATACAGATGCTCCCGGGCCAGACCAAACTGAAAGAGGGCCGGTGTGGTCAAATCGTGGCTGGAGATGCCCGCCTACCAGGTGGAAGCCTTGGAAGCTACGAGCAAAGGGCGCCTACTGCCGGGATTAGACAGGCAGAAGCATGACTCGATTTTCATTTTACAGGGCCCACTCTGGCCAAGGGGAGAGAATGATGAAAGCAGTGAAGCGGGAGGGAGAGAAGTCTAAGCAAGGGTAGTGGTGTGTGAGAGAGGGTGAGAATGGGAGAAGAGGGCAGTGGGCTGGGCATGCTCAGGGCCACATGCATCAGCACGAGGGAGAGGCTGGTACCAGGGGCCCCACGGTGTCAGAGGAGGGTTGCCAAGGATGATGGGAGGTTTCTAGCTTGAAAGTCAGGATGAATGTGGTGTCCTTCATCTAGATGGGCGAGGTCAGTGGGCAGCACTTAGGCTAGGGGAGGGAAACCAGAGTATGTGGCCTTCGACAAAAGATGACCTGCTGGCATTGACTATGTAATGCAGAGCCCAGAAAAGCGATGTAGGATGGAGATACCAAACTGAGGCCACCGGCACCATCAGACAGGCCTGGCCGTTCCTCTGTAACAATAGCCCTCGAATCTCACTGGTGCTGTGGTCCACTGAAGGTTACGTGCGATCCTGGGCAGCCAGGTCACAAGGGTCCTGATTTTTTCTCCAGTGAATAGTGTCCCAAAGACTACAGAATTGGATAGGAACTCCCCCACTTCTATCCCAGGCCCCTTCAAGGCCTAGCACCCATGCAAAGTTGGTTCAGGGAGCGCTGAGGCAGCTTCTCTGAGAGCACCCGGCTGACCCAGCCCATGAGGAATCGGTTGGAAAGCTGTGGGCTCCTGGCTGACAGGGAGGCCAGGGAGACATGCTGTCTGGCAGTCCAGGCTGCTGCCTCCGTGGGTGTCCGACAGCAGGAGCACACGGCGGACAGCCTCTGGAGCTGGTGACTCCCTGGGTTCCCACCGTGTTGGGTCCTTCTCCTTACTCTGCCCAAAACGCACACCCCCAGGACTGTTCAGTTGGTCATAGAGAGTCATGTGCCCACACTGAGGCAGTGTAGGCATTTCCTGAAGGAGCCTGGGGACATTGCAATCTATTCTATCTGTTCTTGAACTTCATGTAGAAAGAATCCGACAGCGTGTGCATATGTATTAGGCTACCTCAGCTTATCTCATCGTTCTGGCTCTGAGAGTCACTTTGTTGCTATATGCTATGTAGCTATAATTTGTCTTGTTTCCTACCATTTATTATCTCTTTGTGCGAAATACCACCATTGACTTACCTGTTCTCCTAATGATGGATATTTGGGATGATGGTGTCATATGCTTTTGTCCAACTAAACCAGACTCTCTTAGAAGGAAGACACCCATTAAGTCAAGTGTGAAGAGTCTGGCCTGTTAGTAACTGCCAGAGCATAGATCTTGGTATTCACTTGTCTGGTCTGGAGCCCCTCCGCCTAGCACAGCTTCTTGCTTGCGGTGTTAGGGGTGAATGAAGCAAGCAGAGCCTTGTCCCATACTCCTGGTCCCGTGCTCCCCTCCGTGAAGGCTGCCCTTTGAAAAGCTTCGCTCTTCACCACCCAGCGCGTAGGCAGGGATCTGAGATGGGCACAAGAATGAAGCTAATCACTGAGGGCAGGTGCTGTCTACTGCTGACTGGCATGAGGCTGGCACATGCATAGGATTCCAGAAATATGTGTGGAATGATGGAATTGAATAGAGTTGTCACAGTGATGTCGCTCCAGGCTGGAGGATGAGGAGAGGGACGTGACTCCTAAGCTCCAGAGGCCCAGATCCGCCTGGGCCTGAGGCCAGGTTCCAACCCAGCGAGAAAGAGACAGACCCTGCACCCATTTTTGCTGCGGTTGACCGAGCTGTGTCTCCATTCCCTCAGCTCAGCCCCCCCACAAAAGGAATTATCAGAGAGCAGAAAGCAAGGATGGAAAGCCGAGAACAGCCTCTCGGAACCCTTCCCATTGGTTTGTCAGGTCAACTGACTGCCCTTGTGAGAACAGCAGTGGCCTTGCTCTCCCAGGGAAATCCAGAGTCTCACACCCTCCCACCCCACCTTCCCAGGTTGAAACTGTTGCAGAATGCCCTCAGCCCCTGGGACTTCAGGCAGGGCGGGGTCAAGGGGATATGCAGACTGAGCTCAGGGAAAAAGCTGAGGTGGTTGGTAGGGTGGAGGTGGGGTTTCACATGTTAGAAACTGGACTCCCGCACCTCTCCCAGCCACTGGCAGTACTGTGCGGGTGGGAGAGGGGCTTTGAGATCTGGATCCTACTGAACCCAGTTGTGAATCTCAACTCTGCTATTTACTTATTGGTAACCCTTCGCACCTTTGGTTCTTGCCCCATTGGAAGGTACCAGATAAAGGTTTCAGAAGCCCAAAAGTAGCCTCAGGCTGGGCAAGGTTCTGGGAATTTGCTGAGAGGATCCTCCCTTCTTCTGATTTCTCTTATAATCTACTTTCCGGAATTAGCGTGGTGATTGCTTTTTAAGAAAGACCCTAAAATCTCAAACCAAAGATTAGAAATGGGAAGACAGAAGAAGAACCAAAGGAAAATCAAGTTTAATTTCCTTGAGGCAGTGATTGTAAAGAAATGAATGAATGACTGAGTGAATGAGAGTGGATAAATGAGTGAATTGAAGAGCCACAGAAATAAGCTAGCATATACAACATTGTATGTTCTGGACACTAACAAGTGTGTTTTTCACCTAAGCCCCACAAATTAAGTAGGTACTACTGCTGTTCTCATTGTACAGTTGAAGAAACTGAGGCACAGAGAAGGGAAGTGACCTGCAACCAACTGTTAAGTGCTGGACTCGAGGCTGTGGACCCAGGCCACTGACTCCCGAAGCCTGGACTTTAATGTGCCTTGATGAACATGAATTGTATGGGTAGATGCATGGGTGGCTGGGTAGAGAGATGAAGGGATAGAGGAATGGAGAGATGGGGAGATGAATGAGGGGTTAGATGGATAGATGGATGGGTAGATGGGTGGATAGACAGGTGATAGATAGATAGATGGTGAGCAGGCAGGATGGATAGATGGATGGATGGATGGGGTGTGGGTAGATAGATGGAATTAGTCTGGAGGGACAGTCTCTCCAGGGTCAATAGGACCCCAGATGAAGAAGTATCAGAATAGAGAAAATAAAGTACATTGTTAATACAGATGAGAGGGAGGGCTAGATGGATGCATTGATGCAGAATGAAGAAAATAATCAATGGGTAAATAAGGTGAGCCTGGATGCCTACAGAAAATGAGTTGATGTCTGAGGTTAATCACTAATTTGTACCAGGTGTCAGGAGTTAGAATGACATTAATTGGTACCTAAAAATCAGTGTTCACCCCTCCCTCAGACCTCCTGCTGCTACCTGAAATCCCACAATTCCCAGTTCATTCCTTCAGGCTAAGCGTTGCTTTCATTCAACCCACTTTTAAACCTCAAACCCTGTGGGAGGGGCCCCTCTGTGTTCTGAGCAGCCTGTGGGAATAACTGCATCTGATTGTGTCTCTGTCCCTGGGATGGGGGTGTTGAAGGACAATCCTTGGAGCTGGGAGGATGTGAGGGTATCCCCTTCTCAGCTCAGGAAAGGGTCCCATCTCCACTGGCCACACCACTCCCTCCCAAGCCTCAGAGACACCACACTTTCAGTGGAGAGTTCAAAATGGAAACAGCCACTCTTACTTTGGTTGTCTGATGGCAGCCCCTCCCCTGCTCTCGGCCTCTCTGCTGCCAGAAGACTGGCATCACATCACGTTTCCTTGTGGAGCTTCACTCCTGCTTGGTGTCTGCTTGGAGCAAGAATGCCCTGCCTCATGGGAAAATCCAGACCAGTCCCAAATGCTGGCATCCAGCTCTCCCTGAAGAACACCAGCGAGTCCTCGAGCCTTGGTTTCCCCATCTTTCATATAAGGAACATAGCCTGGAGTCGTTGGTGCTTGTTTTTGAGGGTTGGAGGAAACACAACTCACTTAAATGCCACCTATTCTGCACTGGCCAGTAATTCTAATCACTCTACCAAAAGAAAAATCTAATTTTCATCATTATCATACTCCTGCCTGCCCAGCACCCACACCTCCTTATGCTAAGGGGTCCCCATCCTCCTTGTCCTCAGCCTTCTGCACCCCTTGACTGACCATGGGGAGGACAACCCCATTCTGCCCCACACACTGCCCACCCCTCTTCTCAAACCTTCTGCTGAGAAGCTGAGCCCCGCACCCTCACTCTTCTCCCCTTGCCTAACCTGCCCAGAGCCCAAATCTGATTCTCCCCGACCCCTGATGAATCCCTTTGCTTCCTACCCCCATCCCCCAACCCCTGCCATTCCTGAGCAATGGAGGCTGCCCTGTCCCTCATTCCCTGACTCCTAGCCTCAGAACACGGTCCACATGCTCACATCCTGCTCTGCTGCCACCTCCTCTTGGAGATGATGGGGGAGTTCACTATGCTTAGGAAAGAGTGAACCCTATGTGAGGCAAAGCACCCAAGGAATAGGGTCAAGATTGAATAGTCCTGCAAAAACTACACGTTCATGGCATGGCCAGAGAGGTCCAGTCTGTCCAGAGCAGCAAGTTGTAAAGAAGTGACGGTATATTGACTCCAGGCACCCCAAAGAGGGGGTTTCCCTCTAAATCAGAGAAACATCAAGCTTCCAGTCACAGTGGGCATCTAGTAACAAAGGGACCACATGTGTCTTCATTTCTTTAACACTTGTTATAAATTGTGTTCTTTCCTTGCTTTTGTATCTCGGGGGTTAGATAATAAATCATGCTGTTATTTTAATCTTGTCTTGCAAAATGCTTTAATTGTCTTAATATTGTTTGATCAACATGGTTAAAAGTTTTCTGCTGATGACACTTAGGGGGACATATAGCGTCTGAAGCCCTCCAGTCAAATAAGAGCCAGCCTTCCTGAGCAGGCGCAGTGAGGAGAAGAAAACACCCACTCGAGAAAACCTGGCCCTGTAAAACCATGTCTGCACAGAGCACAGAACAGAGAAGCTAAAACATGCTCGGGGGTTCTGGGCAGCAGGGAAGGCAGGAGGGAGAGAGGAAATCACTGGGAAAGCTCCTCTGGCACAGGGCGAGGTGTGGGTTTTGAGGAGCTGAGGGATCTGTATGCTGGCTTGGGGGAAAGGCTTCCATGCAGAGGGGCGCACAGGATGTCGGACTGGGCTGGAGCAGCAGCTGTCGGAGCCCATCTGTCTGGGGAAGTCAAGCACTTGGAGGTATAATAGCCGGTGATATTGAGTTAAATAAGGGAACAGGGAAGGACATTAAGCACAGATCACAAAGAAAAAGAATGATAAATGAACAACATTAAACAAGACATTTTAAAAAGTGAGCAGATAAGCCACAAAATAAGATAAAATACTTATGCCTATTTCCAACAGGGGATTGGTATCTAATTAATATAAAGAAGTCTTACAAATACATCAGGAAAAGACAACTCATTTGGAAAGTGTATAAATCATATGAACAGGCAATTTAGAGAAGAGAAAATCTAAGCGGACAATAAACAAGATTCAATTTTATTAACAGTCACAATATAGTATTATTAAAATACGTAAATGAAAACCACAGTCAGTAAAAGGAAAAAGAAAAAGTCTGACAAGAGTTAAGAGCTGGTGAGGCCCTGGAGAACCAAAAACGCTCACACCTCACTTGGACCGCCTCCTGGGGGCACCTCAGCAAAACTTAGTACCTGAGAATGCCCACGTCCTGCAGCACCGGCTCTGCTGCCACGCGTGAAGGCATGGCTGTTCTTTGGAATGACTGCAAGTTATCTGACAGTCCTGACATCCAGAGTTGGGGTCTATGCCCCTCCCCCCGAAATCTGGGTGAACCTGAGATGACTTCCGTCAGTGAGTTCAGTGAAAGTGATGTCATGGCCTATAAGAAACCACAGGCTTCTGCCTTACTTGCTGGACACTCGCTCTTAAAGTCCTAAACCACCAGGCCGGATCAGGGCAGGCTGTTCCTGCTGGGCTGGGAGCCCAAGTTCAGGTGCTCTGATGAACTGTCCTGCTGAGCCTCAGCAACCCCACCAAGCCACCCTCCATGTCACTCACAGTGACCCCGCCAGGAGACTCCGCCAAGGGAGCCTCATTCTGTGCAGCACACTCCACGTGCCACAGAATCCCCAAATTCCTGACACACGGATTGCGAGAGGCAATAAAAAGGGTTGTTTTGGTGCTGGTTGTTTGCTTTAAGCCACTAAGCTTGGGGGTAGATTTTTATGCAGCCACAGAACCAGCCACAAAACCAGATCAAACATAAATCCATGCACACGTGCCCCAAAGGGATATGTACAAACATGCTCATGATATCATTGTTTACAAAAGCAAAAAGTTGGAAATAGCCTAAATCTCCATTGAGAGAAAAAACAGATTTCAAAAATCATGACATATGTATATGTCATGGAACACGTTTCAGCCATGAGAAGGAAGGGCTTGGCGCGACGTGTGTCAACACAGACCCTCGTGAAACAATATTGGGCACAAAAGCAAATTGCAGAAGGGTAGGTACAGCTTGGCAGCATTTGCATAAAGATTTAAATTAAATGAAAGGTTTACATGATATTTTGTTTGTGGATATTTATCTGCAGAGCAGAAATACAACCACATGTGAGCGAACCAAGAATAAGTTCATCACAGTGGGAATGGGATGAGGAATCCACAGGAAGCTCTGACAGTCCCCTTTGTTTTGCTTCTTTAAAGAACACCTGAAATAAATATGAAAAGATGTTTGGTTCTGGCAACTCTGAGAAATAGGTCCACTGGGGGATAGTTTGAAAATTTAACAACTGCTAGCATCGACCCTTTAGTCATCAGTTGGCAGAGAGGGCAGGGAGGTGCGGGAGAAAGACTTTCCTTTGAAGGAGCACGGTGTTCTGAGGGCTCCAAACAGCAGCTGTTGAATAGCCTCTATGAAAGCAGTTTAACAGCTTGACAACTAAGGTATGTCAGTTGAATACAAGTCTAGGGCGCATGAGTGTTCATTACATTCATGAATCACATTCTCAACTTTTCTACCTCTTTGTAATGCTCTGTGCCTTTTGTTACAGGATATAGGTAAGAAGGTGCTGACCATATTAAAAGGTAGAGGACAGGGAGGCAGAGCTGTCATAATGGTGTAGGGGACATGACTCGAGGTAGTCTCCTAACCAAAGCTCCCACCAGCCCCTGCCCCTACAGCCACCACTCCTGCACTATCCTTTGCTTCTCTCTCTCATTTATCACAATACAACCCCATCCTGAGTGCCTGGTCCTGGGGACAGCAGAGTGATGGGGAGCCCCAGAGTGGGGAAGACTGAAGAGGGTAATACAATGTAGAACACAGAGAGTGACTTAGAGGAGGCACCTCCAGGACACCTGTCTTCTTAAAGAGGATGGTGGGCAAAACAGGGCCATGAGTGAGCTGATCAGTTGTGGGACTGAAAGTCGGAAGAAGCCTTGAAAAGAAGCATCCGACGGGGCTGTCAGTCTATCTCTGCCTGCTCCTAAGCGCATGGGAGGCCCCAGATGTGGCTAAGCACCCTGCTTTTGCAAATGGGATGGTCAACTTGGGGAGGGCTCTGTTCATAACTGATGTGCCAGGATACGAGGTGCCCACTGCCTGCTGCAGTCTTACCTGGGAGGGTCAAGGCAGGAGGGACAGGCCCGGGGTGAACAGCCAAGAGTCGGGCCCACCACGCGGTCACCATGATCATTTTGTAATGACCAAGAGTTCTGGAAGGGCCTTTGGGCTCACCCAGAACACCTTCCCTCAAGTTCTGCAGTAAGGTCTGCAGCACTGCAGTAGTGGGGTGCAGGCGCGAGTCTGAATATCTTCCAGAAAGCTGGGCTTTGTCTGAGGATAGGGGGTCCTCACGGGAAGCCTGGACTGTGTTAGGTGAAAGATGGAGGCTGCATCCCCTCACTTTTGATCCACCATCCTGAGTTCAGATGAATTCATAGTTCTGCTCCAATGTTGGCCTCATGATGTCTTCCTATGCCCCCACTTCCAAACACACGCAGATACACACACTGACCTCCTCATTCCCCTAGAGCCCTGGCCAGGCATGCTTCACTCAATGGCCCACTAGACTATGCGCCTACTGTGCTTTATTTTATCTTGTTTTATAAGCATTTTTATACTGCGGGTGCAGGGATCCAAGTTTATCATAATCTTCATTTCAACACATAGATCTGTTCTTATTTGATTTTCCCTTTTATCCCATCACTTTTGTTCCCCTCTTGTACCCACTGCAACTGACCCAGTACGTTCAACACACAGCCTTGAACATGCCTTGCTTGTTATAAAATAGAGTGAAGTTTTGCATGTTTTCATGCATTGTCAGTAAGCACTAATGGTATAATGCCTTGGTTCTCAAAGTATGGTCCCAGGATCCTAGGCATGCACAAGGCTAAAATTAAATTATGTTCAGAATAAACTAGGACATTATTTGTGGTTTCCATTTCATTTACTCATGAGTGTACAGTGGGGTTTTCTGGAGTCACGTGATAATGTTACATCACAACAGGAGAAATCCAGAAGCAGGTATGCACATCCAGCCATCTTCTATTAAACCACATATTTAAAAGATTTGCAAAAACATTAAACGATGCCACTTCTATCTGTATTTTTTTTTTTATTTTGGAAAAATAAAGCTTTCTCATGAAACAGGTAAACCTGTGATGGTTGTTTTCATAAATGCATACATTGTTGAAAATGTTCAGTTTCTAATACAATAAATACAGATAGAAACAAACCACATAAGCAAACTCTTTGTAATCTTTAAGTAATTGCTGGTATGATGTGATCAGCTCCCTCTTCCTACTCTTGTGCACTTGTTGTGTAATTCAAGATTGCTTCCTATGTGTACACAAATCTGATTCATTGCTCCTATGGTTACTTCCATTGCCATGATGCCCCCGCATTTCATGGACTCACCTGCTGGAATACACAGTGGGTTGCCAGGGACCTCCAACTGCCACGACCAATGCCTCCTTGAACATCCTCATTCATGCCCTTGTTTGAAGAACTTTTAGGAATATATACCCAGGAATGAGATCTCTGAGCCAAAGAGCACATGAATATTTAATTCAAATAAATAATATTTTCCAGACAGACTACCTGTTCACACTCCTACACTCAAAAGTACATAAAATCCTCCTCTCCTCACACACCTGTCAACACTTGGCATCCATTATCCACCCTTCTAATCTGTCGTTCTGATGGGTGCAATCGGTAGCTCCTTCTTTCAATTTGCATTTCACTGGTTACTGGTGAGTTGGAGCATCTCTTCACATGTATTTTAGTCACTTGGGATTCCTCTTCTGAGAATTGCCTATTTATATCCATCACTCAGTTTTCTGTTAGTTTCTGCCTTTATCGTGTTGATTTGGAGTTCTTTGAATAGTCTTGATCAATGCTACTCAAAGTAGAGGCCAGCTGCCTCGCTAAGAAATGTTCGTTAAATCAAAGTACTCCGCTTCTTTCATCAAGAAATCCTTTCCATAAAAAAACAAAAACCTAAGCTAAACTAAACAGGATCCTTAGTGACTGCAGTTGATTAACGTTCTGGGACAAGCTCATCTCCTTGCAGACCGTCCTTTGACTAGATATGAATTTCTTATTATGTTTCTTAATCTGCTATTTCTCTTTAATTATATCTTTATTAATTATATATATATCTATTAATTATATCTTTGTTACACTTTATTGAATAGAAATCTTTAATTTCGATACTGTAAATTTTGGCACCCTATGGTTTATGCTTTTTAGATCTGATTTTAAAGTCTGCCATTTGAACACAAACTAAACATGAGATAATATTGAACAATAATTACTTATTTTTAAGTGTAATTATGATTTGTCTTTATCTGCTAGAGAGAAATACTTAAATACTTATGGATAAAACAGTATGTCTTGGGTTTTCTTAAAAATACTACAGCAAAACGAAGTGCGAGATTTGCAACAAGATTATTTAAGCAATCTTAGGATAGCAGCCATTAACCTGCCTCTCTAGAGGTATGTTACTACCTGGGACATCCTGGTTGAATATAAGCTTGGGGTACATGAATAATAATAACATTTTTCTCTACTTTTTTGCATGAAAAATAAACACAAGATTGGCAAAATATTGACAGTTGTTAAGCATAATGTGTTGAGTACATAAGGGTTTATTATACTGTTCTCTTAAGTTTTTGTGTCTGTATAAAAATATAAACAATAAAATAGTCCTTATGCTTAAAAGGTTAAAGTTTTCCTATACACATTTTACTTACAAATTTACCATTCACATTTAAATCTTCAGTTTATCTGGTGTTTACCTTAGCATTTATGGTTTAGGGTAGGAATACAATTTTTCTCCACATAGAGAGTCAGTTTCTCAGTAAGTTCTACCAGTCTTCATTCTTTCCACATTGTCCCAAGTTACAATTTTTACCACTCTATATTTGCAGAACAATTTCAGGGTTCACTGTTCTCAATTGTCTCTCTGTGTGTGTTTTCTTGCTCCGACACCCTATTTTATTACTGTAGCCTGTGGTATGTTTATTATCTGGCAGAGCAAATACCCCATTACATGAACTTAATATCAGTTTGGCTGTTTTAACAGAAATCAGAATCAGTAACTTTTGCAAGATAAAAGGCATATGTCTCTTTCATGTAAATGTCTGGGTTGGTAGGCAGCTTAGGGTAGAAAGGTCATTTAGCTATATACATAGTCATTCAAATTTCCATCAATTCTGTTGTTCTGTTTCCTTGGAGGTGTTTCTCATCCAGCAAGGGGGAGTTTACTCACTGTTCTAGACTATGGGAAGGAGTGTGATGTCCTCTTAGAGACATGGCCCCAAGTTGTTCACACATCTACTCACATTCCATTGATCTGAACTGGGTTATAGGCCACATCTAGTTGCAGGGGATACTGTGAAATATGATGATCAGCTGGCAGTCACATGGTTGGCCACAGGTGGGGAGTCCTGTACTAAAAAGTGTGTGTGTGTGTGTGTGTGTGTGTGTGTGTGTGTGAAAAGATAGGACTTGTTAGAGGGATATAAAAGCAGTGTCTGCCACACATTCGATTTTGCCATTCTATTTCAAAACTAGCTTACTATTCATGGACCTTTATTTTTCCATAGAAACTTTAGAACAAATATGCTTACTTCTTTGATAAACAAAAAAAACTTGTTTAAGATTGCCTATGAGCAATCTTAAATCTTTTATATATTATTCTGTAGACTGTTAACAATTTTACTATGTGAACTCATTCTGCTTAGGCATATAGAAATATCTCCATTTTTTCAAGTCTTTAAAAATGTCCTTTAATAGAAAGTCTGCATTCTCCAAGAAAGTGTTGTTCATTGTTTTTGCTAGGTTAATTCCTAGAGTTCATACTCCTATGATAATGTGAATCATATTTTATTTTTAATTATATGTCTGTCTACTATGCAGTTTCAGAGCAAGGAGAAATAAACTATATATGACCTGCAGACCAAATCTGACTTGTGCCTGTTTTGGTAAGATCCACAAGCAAAAAATTGTGTTTATACTTTTTAAATATTGTTAAAAGAAAAACAATAGAATATGTAATAGAAACCATATGTGATTTGAAAATCCTAAAATAGTTAATATCTGGTCATTTGCAAATAAAATTTGCCAGTTCCTGGTATCCTTGCTATTCTTAAGTTGATATTTTATCTTACAGTCTGTTGAGTTTTTCTACAAGTTCTAATGATTTTTCCGTTGATTTACTTGTACTTTCCATGTAGTTGACCATATCTTTCACAAACAACAGTCTTTCTTTTTCAATCCTTGTATCTTATACAAGGTATGCCTTTTCCTTTCATACACCTTTGACCAAGACCCAATAATATTTTATTTAAAAAATTATACTGATAGTACAAATGTAATTACCTTGTTATAAATCTTTATTTTTTGAAGAAGCATTTTATTTTATTTTTCATTTAGTAGTTTACATAGGTTGTTCCTCTGGACTGGGACTCAAACGCAGGGGTATGTGGTCTATGTCCTTTGAAGCTGATTCACTTAACCTCTACCTTACCTGGAGATGCCAAATCTTTTTCTTTTTCTTTTTTTTTTTTTAAGGAAAGTTCAGACAGGAATGAAGTCAAGTAGGCAGGCAGAAAGGAAGGGAGAGGGGAAACATTTCTTTCTTTTATTTTATTGCTTACCTTCACTGTTCTGCAACCAACCCCCACCCCCCTCACCCCCCACCCTAGTCTCCAACCTGGGTCCTTGGGATGCATGTGGACTACGTCCAGTGGCCTTATCTGCCAGGCCACCAGGGCATGCCAACTTGCTCTAAGTCTCAATGAAATGAGTCTAAAGTGTCTCCACTGATTTTGATATTGCTATAGGTTTTGGGTGTACAAACTTTATCAAATCTTGGTTTCCTGAGAAGTTTTTAAGCAGAAATAAACATTGGAATTTTTCAAGTGTTATTGAAATAGTCATATGCTTTTGTCCTTTCATTTTTTATGTGAAAAAATACATTGAGAGATTTCTAATATTAAATTCTTTTTGCATTTCTTCAAGAAGTGAAATCGTGCCCGATAAGTGATATTAGTCTCTAATTTCCTAAATACTGTCCTTATCATCTTTCAGAATTTAAGTCCCACTAACCAACATTTAAAGGAATTGGCACTTTCCTGCTTAATCTAATTCTGGAACAGATTTTGTAGCAAAGTAATTATTTATACCTTGAAAGTTTAGTAACTCTCACCTATATGTCTGGGCTGAGGCGCACCCTGGTGGCTCCAGTATTAAGTCCACACCTGAGGTTCAGTCCACATAGAGCCCAAGGATGCAAGTTCACAGCCTGGGGAACAACTAAAATGAACAACTAAATAAATTGCTTCTTCCTCCACGCTCCTTCATTCCAGCCTGCTTCCTAGCTCTTTTAAAAAAGGGAGAAAAAAGAAAAAGTCTAGGCCTAGATTTTCATATTTTTTTGCAAAGAGATCTATGATTATCTTATCATTCTTAATAACTATTGGCCTATTTAAGCTTTCTGTTCCTTCTTGAACTTATTCAATACTTTGTGTTTTCCAGGAATTTATCTGTTTTGCTCAGGTTTATCAATCTGTCATCATGCGGTGATTCTTATTATGGTTATATTCTTAGACTATCACTTCTTTGTAGCTATTTATATTTTCGTTATACATTATATTTGAATATTTGTTCTATTTTCCTTGACCAGATATATTAATTTATTCAAAGGCAATTTTTAGTTTTCAGAAGTCTGTCTTTTTTGCTATTTCCTTGATTTCCTTATCCTATTATTTCATCCCTTCTTTCTTCTGTTTGCTTTATTATTCTTTCCTAACTTCATGAATTGAATGCTTCACTCATTTGTTTCATTATTTCTTTGTTTCTGATCAAAGTACCCAAAACTGTGTAGTTTTCTGAGTCCTGTTTTAAGCTGTGTCTCAAAATTTAGGCAGAGAGTACTTTTATGGTCATTTGGTCCCAAGCATTTTAAATTTCCCTGGTGAGCTCCTCTTTAACCCGGGTATACTTTACTAGGATGTTATATGGTTTCCAGACATATGGAATGTTTGCAGTTATCCTTTAGACTCTGATTTATTATTTTGTGGCATGGTCATCAGAGAGCATGCTGTGTATGAAGTGAGTTCTTCCAAGTACACGAGGCTTCCTTTGAGAATTAGCACAAAGGTGATTTTGTCAATACTCCACACATGATTGGGTAAACTTTACATTGGCTCTTTCACAACACTCTGTCTATGTAAATTTATTAATTGGATCTATCATTTTCTGTATTGCTGTTCATCTGCTTGGCCTGTCAGTTTCTGAGAAGTATGTGTTCAAACTGATGACTTCAATTGCTGGTTTACCAAGGCAATCATGGTATCACAAAAAATCAGACTCCATCCCTCCAATTACTTTCAGTGGGGCTGGGTGGTGTAGAATTCGCGACTAGGCTCGTGATAATGCATCTTTATCCAGGCCTGACTCACCTCCTCCATCACACCTACATCAACAGCCCCGCTCCTGACACGCAGTCCATGTCCCTGTCACAGTGAACTCCTTGCCATGTACAAACACAGGGACACCCTTCCTCTCTCCCTGTGTTTGTGCACTGTGACTCCTCTCCCTGGAATTTTCTGCTGGGACTTATCTAGCTCCTCACAAATACCCACTCACCTTTCAAGATTCGGCACAGGTTTTTCCAACCGCATCTACCACCATATCCCTTCAGACACCTGGACTCCAGCCAGGCCTGCCTCCTCATCTTCCTAATGTGCCATGCCCTCTCCCACCTCTGAGGCTCTGACAGGCTGATCCTCCTACTTAGCAGGCACTTCTCCAGGTGGCCCAATCTCTACCATTCCTGTAGGACTCAGCCAGATCACCCCTTCTCTTACAAAAAGTCCTCCCCCTGTTCTGCCTGAACCCCTCAAATACATCCTGCAAACATTTCCTGGTTGTCCCCTGTGTGTTCCCTGAGCTTGACATGGGGTAAAGAGACAAGTGAGACCCCAGCATCACCCCTGGAAGAATTTACATTCTGGAATGGGTGAGGGCAGAGGGGGGTGGGGCACACTCAAATGCAAAACGAGTCAGGCAGGTATACATCTGTTAGCAGCTGGCTGGGGATTGTGAGACCCTGTCCTATCTAGAGGCACAGCAGGGGACTCAGCACCAGCCATTGCCAGTGTTTGAAACTGAGGGTCCAAGCATTACCCAGCTGCCAGATTTTTCGAGAGAAGTCATACATTTTAAAAACATCAGCAACTGAATTTGAAAGAGAAACTGACTTATTGCAGCAGTCATTTCACAATGTATACAAATGTCAAGTCATCGTGATATACACCTGAAGCTGAAATAATGTTGTATGTCAATTATACTTCAATTTTAAGAATTGGCAGCTCATTCCAATGACTTGA
This sequence comes from Solenodon paradoxus, assembly GCA_004363575.1. Taxonomy (NCBI): domain Eukaryota; kingdom Metazoa; phylum Chordata; class Mammalia; order Eulipotyphla; family Solenodontidae; genus Solenodon; species Solenodon paradoxus. The sequence goes on from RJWH01008334.1 coordinate 18,604, forward strand.
AACAGTGCTGGGCAAATAGAGTGAGACTGCGGGTCACGTGTGGCCTTTGTCCAGGCTGCAGCCTCGGTTCCCGAGGCTTGTGAAGAGGACGACTGCTGCAGCTGGAGGCAGGTTCCCAGAGGAGAAGCCCTTTGAGCAAAAGGAACCAATAGAGAAGAGCGAGGAAGAATTTTCCAGGAAGAGGGACAAGAGATCAAATAGCGGCTGGCTGGGTTGTTAGAGCCAGTGCCCCAGCCCCCACATGCTCAGGTACAGAGAAAGATTGGCAGCCTCCCTGGAGACCTGCAACTGCACCCCCCACCCCCCTCCCCCCAACCCCTGCCAGCAGCACAGAGAGGACGGCCCAACCTCTATCCTTTACCCAATCCACCCTCAGCCTGACCCCCTCCACAAGAATTAGAAGAGGGAGGAGGAGACAGGGCCCCCTTTGCCAGGCCTGGGCTGGTGCCAGGGGGAGCCTGATTCAGGTTCCCAGGGCTGGACCTGCTGGGTGGAGAAGGACCTCTGGCTTTGATGCAGCCCTGGGTGGAGGCAGGCCTGCAGATCCCAGGACATCCCTGCTGAAGGGCAGCAATGTGAATTTCCTCCTTCAAGTACTGGGGGTCACTTAGAAAGGCCACTGGGACCCTGGAGGGATGATGTAGGGCGGAGGGTGCGAATGACAAATTGGTGAGGCCATCTCGAGTATGAGCCAATAGGACATGGTGAGCACCTGCTGGTGGGCAGGCATTCTTAGAAGTCACCCCACTACCCAGGGCATCTGATGGCTGCCAAGTGTCCTCTGTGGGCTGACTCAAGCAGAGACACTTTTCTAAGTCCCAGAGGCACACCTGGGGTCAGAGTCCAGGGGGTCTGTGTATCTTCTTCTGAAACTTCAGGACCCAGGGGTCCAGGACACACCCTGCAGGGTGCTTTGGGGATGAATCCCCGTCTCCAGTAGCAAGATGCTCTGGGGGGGCCAGAGTTGATGTTGAAGTCCCTCTCTCATTTGGGGGCCGTGTGACCCATGCCAACCCCTTTGAGCTGTTTCTTCCTCAGTAATTTGCCACTGCCTGGCACTGTGCTAAGTCACCCTGCTTCACGTCATCAGTCCTCACATGCTTCAGGGACTTTCGCTGCACTTCCCTTAACAGACAGGAACTAAAGCGGCTGGGGAACAGGTTCCGGTGCTGGACAGCTTAGGAATCACTCAAGTCTCTGGGTCTGCTCAGAGGCTGAGCTCTGAGCTCTAGTAACTTTGTTTTAACTCCATGCATTTCTCTGGGGTTGGCATGGGAAGGAGCCAGCACCCACAGAACCATACCGCTCCCCATAATCTCTCATCCCCACAATCCTGCTCCTTAGGCATTTTGTCACTCTGATAGGTTATCCCCATCCTGAGTTAATTTTTCCCTTATTTGTTCCTTCTGCCTTAAAGCAGAAGACAATCCTCCAAATTCCTGAAATGCCAGAAATTTCCAAATAAATCTGCAAAAAGACATGGAATCCTGGGCAGGTCACGCAGCCCCTGTGAGTGTAGACAAAGAGAGGCAGGTGGGGTCAGAAAGTTTCCAGAGCAGAAAGGCCCCCCTCCACCCCCAGGCTCTGCTGTTGAGGCTGCTTCAAGGTGACCCTATGCAAACAAGTATGGAAGTACATATGCATACACATATGCACACAGGCCGTACACTCAGATGCACACACACTTCCACATTGCAGGCTCACAGTAACGCACCTGCACAGATGCCTGCGCATACTTGTGCAAACAATCAGAGTCTCCAGGGGACTGGACAGCGTTGAGGGAGCTTCTTGCCCCAGCCTGGCACTCCCTCTTGGGAGGAGCATGGGCTGCTGTTCAGGGACCCAGGGCGAGGCCTCTGGAGGAAGGGTGGAGCAGGAGGGAGTCCTGGCCAGCACATGCTGCCCACTCAGGTCAGCAAGCAGTTGGCTGGGTCTAAGTCCCTCAAGCTTCCAGCAAAGCACATTGTTTCCCTGAGACAGTAGATTTCGAGGTCTAGGCTTGCACCCCACTTCACCCCCAACTACAACCCACAGCACCTATCGTAACAATGTCCTTAAAAGGGATCCTGTCTCTTCAAGATACCCAGGTGATTTCTCAACTGTGATGAGGGGTTTTCTGCATACAGTTGTGGTATGAGTTCCTTGTGACGTAAACTGGTTTGTTTTGTGAATGAGCTAAAGGAAAGCATCACATAACTAATAGTATGGGAAGACCCAGAGGGTGCACAGGTGGCAGGGTTTGCTCGTGTCATCTCTAAAGGAACTCTGCCCGTACTCCTCTTTGGAGTGCCCCATATTCCTGGGGGAGGTGCCTGTGTCACCATGGTAAACATGTGTTTCTATATCCGGCCCCCTGCAGATCCTGAGTGCCCTGAGGTCCCTGAGCCAACCCTGTATTCCCTGCCTCTATCCTGTGCCCAACATATGATGCCCAGATCCTGGGCTCTGCCCACTCTGGTCACCCCCAGTCACATCTTACAACGGCAGTTGGGAGGTTTTGGTCACCTTTGGGCACAGTGCCAGCTGATGGACCTGCCCCCCACCCCCAAGTCCAGAGGCACGGTTTTAACCAAACATGACTTTATCTCTTCTTGAAAAGCCCTGACCCAGCTCCCCCACTGCCTGCCAGACCCTTCACTGGGTTGCTCCCCGATCTGCACTCCTGCAAACCTGCCCCTTCTCTCCAGACCTGCCACCAGAAACCTCTGCTCAGCTTCCGCCCCACCTCAGTGTTCTGATAGAAAGCTCATGGGCTGTCCCTTCCAGAACCTCCTCTCCCACCTACACAACTGTGACTTAACCTCTCCTGCCACCCCCACCCTGACCGAATTCTGTTCACTGACTCCCTAAGCCATCACCCAGACTTTGAGCAACTCTGTCCTCACGACCCTCTCTCTTCAGTCCACCACGGTTCCCTATAACTCACAGAGAAGAGTGGAGAAGAGACAAGCATGTCTTGAGCCCCTTCTATGAGTCATAAACTCTGCAGTGTTCTACATACAGCACTTAGACTTCACATCATCCTATCATCAGCCTGTCATCCCCATTTTACAGATGAGGAAATTGAGGTTCGGAGAGGCTGATCTGTTTCTAAAAGGGATAAGTGGAAGACAGACCATCCATGTGGACAGAAACGTAAAATAGTACAAGGGCATGAGGGTGTTTTGTAAGTTGAGGAAAGGTGTAACTAGACTGAGGGGTACAGTCAGGAGGGAGGCCCAAGGCGCTAACCTCAGACCCCTCCCACCCCCCAGGGAATTGCAGCCTGTGGTGTGACCAGAGGGAGTCTTAGGAAGACTGAATGCAGCAGAAGGGCCAAGGCCAGCCTGGGCAGTAGGGTTGTGGAAAGGGTGGGGGCTCACCTTCAGTATAAGTAGCTAGATGCAGTGTTTGGGGGCCCATGGAGAAAGTCAGAAGGGCTGGCAGGTTAGTCTTTAACAGATCAGGGGCCTGCACTCTCACTTTATTCTCTGCCCTGCACACCACTGGCATATTGAACCTCAAGTTATCTGGTTTCCTTTCTCCTAACCTCGCCCCACCCCCACAGCAAAACATCACCCCATGAGGACAGGGACTCTATCGCGTTGCCTGCTGAATGCCCTGTGCCTAACAAAATACAAGTAATGAATGAATGGATGAATGAGAAAATAAAGTTGCCAAATTTGTATTTGGGAAGACAGAAAGAGAATCTCTTTGTGGAGCAAAAGAAAACACAGATCCCTTGAGTCCCACTGAAAGACACAGATTGTGCTCTCTCCTCCCCTCCCCACCGCACCCCACAACAGCAGACACCCCAGTGATCACAGTCGACTTTTAGGGTATCTGCACATAGCAAATCTGTTTGAGCTTCTTTTTCCTCCTCTGGGGCTGCTGGCTCTCCAACTGGACCTGGAAGGCCCACATGTGCTGCACCCACAGCAGTGACAGCCCAGGAGGCAGGAGCAATGGTCGGTGAGAAGCAAGAGGCACCGAATTTGCCCCACCCCTGCTGATGCCTGCTGTGGGCGCTGGCCATATCCCTCCTCCGGGACTGGACTGCCCTGGGCACCCTCAGGAAGCAGCACCTCTTCGCAGGACAGACCGGGGAGGGCAGGACCCCTGTTCTCCTGTGCTGTTTTCTTGTGGGATGGTCAGCCTTTAGTGGGCCCTCACAAATCGACGGACAACCCACCCAGCTCTGCGCTGCTGCCCGGGTCAGAGAAGGAGGACTTTTCCCTAGCCGTGGGCTCTGGTGTGAGCCCAGTGGTGCAAGACACGTGGTAGGTGGGAGACACATGATAGGCGGTTCACAAATGTTTCCAAGAAAACGAACACTTGTTACTCTGGCTAGTTTCGACTGTCCTTCAGAGGAGTTTCAAGTAAAGCTTCAACTACCGGGCAAAAGCAGTGACATTCACAGTTGGGAATAACCATGATGGTCCCAAAATGACACGCTATGAATGTTCCCATTGCATAGGTGCAGTGTTTTCTCGTGAATTCCTCCAAACGGACACACTTCTTCTTTCTGTTACGATGTTAGCCACATGCCACATGCCCATCTTACATGTGGGGATCGCAGCTCTGAGGATCACTGCCCTCCTGAAGGGCAAGAAGGACATTCTGAGCCTGGTTTGGCTTCATACCATCCCAAGGAACCTCTGATCCAGGTGTGTAGTGAAGGATAGCAGGGGGCCACGGGCTCCTGGGAGATGCAACTTCACCTAAGGGTAGGAATGAAAGTCCCCTAAATCAGGACATAAAAGCCAAAAGCTCCCGGCATTCCCCAGCTGGCAGGGCGTGAGCACTCACTAAGGTAACCCACTGTTTCCCTTTTGAGAGCAGCAGGCCAAGCAGTGTTTCCCATGTCATCCCTGGCCAGCTGACAGCTGTGGAGAGCAGGGACTCAGGAAAGGGGCTGGCACTGCAGCTCCACCTGTGGGGATGAGGACAGAGGCCCTGCCCACCTGGTCAGAGTCCAGCCCTGCCCCGATCCCCTGGGAGACTCCAAGCTCCCTAAGGCTGGGCCTGGGTCGTGCCTGCAGGCTCCTGTGTGTCTGTGAGTGGAATCTCGGAATCTCACTCCCTCTGAGAGAGGAGCCCATCACCTGGCAGGGGAGGAGGGAGGGAGTCTTCCACCATGATGAGCTTAACCAATGGCAGCCCCCCTGCTGGGTTCACTACCTAATCGCCCTGTGAGTAAGGCTGGGCTTGGGCATGAGGAGTTGCTGGGGTGTCGTGTTCAGGTGGAAATAACCCTGATTTATCAGGAGAGGGTGCCAGGGGCCCTCGGAGGGCAGGTTCTGGAGAGCCCATGGAAGAAAAACTGGACCGACCGATCTGCAGGCTGGGCAGATTGCTCTGGGACTGGAGGTGGCACACACGGTGCCACCAGGGGCCTCTGCGTGCAGAGGCCCAATGAGAACCATGCAGACAAAGGGAAAGTGATACTGACTGGCCAGGGGTGGCTAGCCCACTATGGAGACTGTGGGGCCGAGTAGGTAGAGGGGTCCCCGGCACCCCTCAGTGCCCTGGGTCCTGGAGGTTTCCAGTTTAGTCTGCATGTCTGTACCACTACCCCACTTTTCTGCTGGCAAATCACTGTATCTCTGTCCTCACAACCAAAGCCTGCACCCACCACATCCCTGGGCATATTGATTTACTCTGCACTCAGGGGACCTGTGGCCCCGACAGAAGGGGCGCCTGCCTCCCACAGGGAGTCTGTCTCAGCCAGCTGCTAGCAGGCAATCAGGAGAAGCACGCCAGCTCCCATCCAGGCCCCGGGTTTTGTAATTCTCATCATTGATACTCGGCAAGTTAAAAGTCAGGGTCCAGCACAGAACTCACGTCACCCTCAGAGCAGCTGCAGTCGGTGACGCATGTGTTAGCACATCCCAGGGGCTTTTGAGGGTCTTCCTTTCAGCTACATGTCAGGGCCTGCCGCATCATTAGTGCTTGATCAATACGTATGGAAATGAATGAATGAATGATAGAAATGATTACTATTCAGTTATTGTACACTGGGTCTATTCTGACTGTTTTTCTATACTATCTCATTTAATCTTCACAGACACCTAAAGGGTAATATTGATGGTGCCCATCTTACAGCTGGGAAACTGAGACACGAGAAGGTTAAATGGTTTTACAAGGTCACTCATGCAGTAGGAGACAGAGGTAGGCTTTATCCTAGGTCTGGAGTTCCTCCATCCTCACCTGTTCCTGCTGTTGAAAGGCTCAGCTGAGGTTTCCTCATGCTTGGAGAGTTCTGGGAACATCCCCTCTTATCTGAGATGTTCATGTACCTGAGTCGCCCACTTTAGACTTGTCTTGTCAAATTCAGGTTTTTCTGTATTCTCCAGTCCCACCAGACTAAGGAAATAGTAAGTCCTTCGCAACTGAGCTTGAATTAGTTATGAACGACTCTCACGCACAGTGACCATCTTCAGCATGGTTGACAAGGTCCCCTCTGCAACCCTGTGCCTGTCCTCACAGCTGCTATCCACATAACTCTATCTCCCTGGCCCTCATGAGTGCCAGCTCAGGTCAGGGTCAAGCGGGGAGCTGCGCTGTGCAGAGAGCCAGCCACAGATTTGTCCACAGGAGCTCTCTGTGGAAAGCTGCCACAGAGAATGTGGCACATGCAAGGGGGAGTCCCCGGGGGCGCCATAGAGTGTGACCCCCATCCCCAGGTGGTGACCAGAAGCACCTCGGAGGAATAAATGAATGTGTGGATGGTGACTCACGACCAAATAAAGTAGTAAATACCATGTCCCTCACAGGCTGGGTACCATAGAGAGACCCTCAGTCAGGACATACTGACTGGCCTGACATTTGGTGAGTGTACAGTCAGAGAGCCTTCCTCAGGTCCTTCTTCAGGCCAAGGCAAACATAAACATTAAATCAGTGAAAGTCCCATCCAGGTTTTGTGCCCAGGACTGACCCTCAAAATCAGGTAGGGTTTGCAGCACCCCACCCCACTTTACAATAACTCTCCTAAGGCCAGGGGCAGCCACCTAACGCCTCCAAAGTCAGATGGGGCAACAGCTGCTGCCTTTGCACCACCCGCAGCCCCTTGGCCCTCCCCTAATGTCACCTTTACTTCAGTGACAGTTGCAGAGTACGAGCACAGCTTCCAGCCTGAGGCCTACCCAGTGAGGGTCAGTCCCAACACTCCGTGTGACCAGGGCCTTCACCTGAGGCTTCAGGGGCAGGAGGGGAGGTCCTTCTCTGAGCCCACCTCCATGCCCCCTGACCCAGTGAGGGTGGAGGCAGGGGGACATCGATCCCTTCCCCCCGTATTACCCCAAGGAGCCGGACCCAGCCATTTCTCACAATAGCCCTCCAGGTCAGAAGCCTATACCATCATCTCTACTTGACAGTTGGAGAAACTGAGGCTGAGGTTGGCACAAGGCCAGCGCCTGAGCTGAGACTATCCCTCAGCAGTCCTGGCCCCATGAAACCATCCCACACCGATTACTATCTTCCTGGGGAGGAAGTAGAAGCTGGATAGGACGGTCCACCGTCTGTCTGCACAGTGAGCCACTGCAACCCCGGGTGCCCCCGGGCTGGTCATAACCTCCCCAGAGAATGTTAGAATGAAACCCAGGAAAGAGATACTGTCCTGCCTCCCAGGAAACCGTTGGGGTCAGGTCTGCGAGCTGGCATGGATGCCAAACAGCAAAATGAACTTATGCAAGTCACACAACATTTCTGCTTACACTCGAGCACACACAGCCCACCTGCTGTCACATACCCCGAGTGTGTGCACACAGCCCCACCCTCCCGCGGCACTCTCCACCTGCCCTGCATGTGCGATCAAGTGGGAGGGGGCAGTCTCTGGAGCTCCCCCAGAGCCACCCTCCTTGGCTCTGAATCAGCTGCAGCCTTCTGCACAGGCAGCTGGCACTGGGGAAGGATTTGAAGGCTCCCAGAAGCAGCCTATCCCTCAGGAAAATCCCCCCGCCCTCTGCTTGCCTGCCACCAGCCTTCCCTAGACCTGCCTGAGATCCTGGATGGAAGGGCACCCCTGCAGTGTCCCCACAGTGAGCTGGGCTCTGCGCTGATTTACATACACCTGCCATTGTATCCTCCCAACAACCCTGCAAGATACATGCTCACTCATCTCTGCCTGCCCGTCAGTGCGAGATGAGTAAGCTCAGGCTCAGGAAGTTGGAGGGAGCCGTTCAGGCCACAGGTAGAAAGGGACAGAGACAGCATTCATTCCCAGGTGTCCTAGGTCTTCCCCAGCAGGCTAAGAGGAGAGCCCAGGGATCAGCCCTGTGGGGACTCCAGCCTCGGTCAGAAAACAAGGGACCCAGGAGGCCAGGTGGAGCCCCAGAGGTGAAGGGAGAGGACCCCCAAGTTGGGACTGAAAGCAGCTTCTAGAATTGCTGTTCAGCTGCAGCCGGCATGGCCCTTAAAGCAGTAAGACCCCAAGGTGGCCAGAGCTGGGCTATTACCACGTGTGTCCACACATGCACAGAAGAAGCATGCACACATACACACGTGTGTCTACGGCATGAATAACTTCATGAAGAAAGGAATGTCTGCAGGCTAGCGGTAGAGGGATCCAGTGTACAAGGCGAGAGAGGTCTGTGGTCCGGGGCGCCTAGCATGCACCCACTCTCCCTCCTCAGCCTCCCCAGACAGGTGCTGTTCATGCAGCAAACTCCCAAGGGGCCCCGCCTGGAGCTGACCCCATGTTTGCCAGCACCAGCTCACCATCATGAGAGCATTTCATTTCGCTCATTTCCAACAGTTAAGCAACATCCTTATCCCAGGATCTGTTATCTGTGGGGTAATGATGCCAACAGCCAGGGCCATTGAGAAACTGGGGCTACGACTCTTGTCCTAGTGGTGGGGGAAGGGGGCAAGGGAGTGACACCAGATCAGAAGAGACCTTAGACTAAGGACCTAAGAAAAGAATTTGACTTTCAAGTATGTTTTCTTTGACCCAAACAATAATGGCCTATAAATGACATTCAAAATATAAAAACAGTCACCAATGTTTAAAACTTAGGGGACTGCTGAAAATCTAATGATTGATCCCACCAGGCACTCGCCTGTAGGTGAGAAGCAGCTATCCACTATAGACAGTCACACAGTCCCCACCACTGCCTACCCACTAAGGCTGTGTTCAGCCTGCCATTACCTGCAAGTCTCGCTTGGCCAGACCTGGACAGGATAATGTAGCTTCCAACTCTCAGGCGCTAGGTTCTCAGAGAAGAAAAGCTATTTTCAACACTTCCCCAGTGTGCCTGGCCCTGCAGCAGGCACCCAGAGTAGAAGAGATACAAAGTGGTGAAACCAAACTGAGAAAATCAAACTGAATTAGAAGGCCCATCTCAGCACTAAGATTCTGGGATGGAAGGTGGAAAGAGGAAGGAAAGGAGGAAGAGAAAGAAAGTAGAAATGGAGGGAAGGCATCACCTGGAGGCTCAGTGTTGAGAGTAAGGGAATAAATATGACTGTCTTTTTAATATTTCACAGGATCTGTGATGATTACATTTGATGAATATGAATGCATCATTTCATGATATGTAACAAGTCACCTCAAAGCTTAGAGGTTTAAAACAACAAGCACTTAATTAGCTTAAGATCATGCAAGTTAGTTATTTAGGTTGAGCTCAGCTGGGAGGTTCTTCTGATCCGGTCAAGCTGTAGGCTGACCTCGGCTGAGTTTTCACGCCTCAGTGATGGGCTAGCTGGAGACTGGCTGGTCTAAGATGTGTGGGTTAGCTGGTAGTCATTTGGGGACACTGATGGGAGCTGAGCCATGGTGTCTCATCCTCCAGCAGACCAGCTGCACAAAATACCAAGAGAGCATGCAGAAACATGGAGACCTCTTGAGACCTAAGAAGAAAACGGTTTCAGGCATTTCTGCACATTCTCTTGGCCAGAGCAAGTCACAAGGCCAGCCCAGATTCAAAGAGTGAGGACACCGACTCTATCTCTGATGAGGGCGTTAACCAAGTCACATTGTAAAATATATGGGCAACAGAAAATTCATGTAAATGGCTTAAACCAGAGAGGGTTTTTGTTTTTTTTTTTAATCTCCCAAAAAGACGTGGCTGCCCAGAAACCCTAGGGCCCAGGCACTCAAGACTTCCTTCATCTTTCTGTTCTGTCACCTCAATACAGCCTCTACCCTTAAGATTGACTTGCACTCCAAAATGACGGTTGGTGCTCCGGTCATCAAGTCTTTGTTCCAGGAAGGAAGAAGAACGAATTGGGGTGGAGAGGAGAGGTAATGCACTAAACAGCCTGCCTTCCCACCGAGTCAGTCCCCCCCAGCAGCCTCCATTCATGTCTCCTTGGTGACACTAAGCCTAAAGAAGCACAAGAAATGAGGTCCTTCAGTTGGGAATTTTGCCACCTAGAACAAAATCAGATTTCTGTTAGAAAAGAAGATGGTAAGGATGAGTATTAGGTGTGAAACGAGCAGCATCTGCAAAGCAGGAGGAGTAGCAGGAAGAGAGGGAGAGATGAGCTACAAGAGTTACATCCACTGAACGGCTCTTTGTCATTTTAACAAAAGGCCTACAGAACGTCAGAGAGCAACAATTATATTGTGAAATTATAATACATATATGAAAGTGTATAGTAAATGCATGTGTGCATTTACTTAAATATTCATATCCCCAAAATGAGGCAAAGAATGATCAGTCACAGCATCCACAGAGCACCCACAGACGCGGGACCTGTCCTCAAATCACCCCTCCGACAGAGAAGTCACCCCCACAGAGAAAGTCCCCCCACAATATCTCCCTCCCTCCAGTTGAGAATGCTGAGTGGGGACCTCAGCACCAAGCCGAGTCTGACTCATCCCTGGACAAGGCCTGTGGGCAAGCGCGATGGGGTCAGCATCTCTCCACCGCCTGTCCCCAGACCTGGGGCAGGGCAGGCTGCATACCATCTCGCAAGCCTCACCAACTCCAGATGGGGCCTCCGAGGCTCTCCCTAAAGAGAATAGTAACAGCAGGAAAGGCTGACGTCCGAAGGAGGTGATGAAACCTAAGATGCAGATGATGCTACTCAAGTCTGGCCAGACACTCAGGTCCTGCCATGACGTCCTCCTGAGTGGGATTTGCCCTGACCTCTGTGTAGCCTGGACACCTCCAACAAGGGGCCAGGCACAGATTGGGGAACAGAATAGCTTGTATGCCACTACCTGGGCATCAGCGTCTGGACAAGCTGAGCAGAGTTAGAGCCAAGTTTCAGTTTCCAAAGAATGTGATTCTCCAGCCAGAGGAAAAACCATGTTTACTCCAATTTTCATCCCAGGGGTATTGACCAGACACCCTCCAGAGTCCACTTCCCCTGCCAGCTTCATGTGGCCCCTCTGGGCACAGTGCTCCTAGCTGAGACAGCCTGTGCCACAGGAATTCTAGGCCACAAGCCCCATCCATGTGGAATGAATACTCTGTGTCAGGGTCCCCGGGGGTGCCTGGAGGGGACAGAGCATGCTGAGCAGGGGCCTCAGAGCTGTTCCATCAGGACTGTTCTGCATATTTGGCGCCTAGGAAGTATTTCATTAAAAGAAAGGAATTCCAACCTATGAGTGAATAAATGAATGAGTAAGTGAATGAATGGCTGACAGTCGCATGCTAGAAGAGCATTATTGATCTATTCCCCAAGAATGTTCTAAGTGGGTACTGAACATGTGAGTGGTGCCTACGTGAATATGCAGGGGTGGGGGGTTTACATAGAAAATACCACCATCCCTGGGCAAGACCGCTCAAGAGAGCAGGCAGACAAGCCCATTAGAAAAGAGGATGTCAGGCCTGCACGCCCTCATTGCCGGTCTTCCAGGTGCTGTCTCCTCCTTCTCCCACCAGCACCCTGACCTTATGACCATATTCTACTACCCCACAAGCTCTCATGTGCCTTTCCGTGCAAGCAAGCACAGAGGTGGGCTTCATAGAGGCCCCAAGACTGATCCCACCCCATTCTTTGCTCGTGAAAAGTCAAGATATGGGACCCTGGGTCTGGAGCAGAGGTTTCTGGGTTGTCTGGGCTGTAGTTGCTTTCTCTGAGAGAGAGCATCCAGAGCAAGAAGTGACTCTCCCTCCTCTTCTGGACATTGTCCTACAGAGGGGAGTCCAGAGCTGCTGTGGGGGTCTGGCTCCCTGCCCCACAGGACTGCTAGCCACTGTGGAGGTGAGGGAAGCATGGAGAGCATGTGCTGAGTCTCCCCAATACCCACTGCTCCTGGGCCTGCGGTTCCAGGAGACCCAGCACACCCCTCAGCCTGCTTAGGTTGGGGTTTCTGCCCTTGCTCTAGGCACCCCCATGACGTTGCCTGACTGGGACGATCACAGAAGAAGCACTTTTCTGCCTGGAGGAGGAGATGTTTAGGCAGCCTTGAGATATGAGCATGAATTTGCCAGAAGAAATCAGCAAAGAAGAACATTCCAGGCAAAAAGAGCAGCACGAGGAAGAAGATGAGACTTGAAGAAGTATAACCCCTTCAGAGTGGCAGGAAGGGAATGGGCATGTAACCTTGGGTACGTCATTTAGCTTGCTCAGCCTGGCTTCTCACCTGTGCAATGAAGGTATGGTATCCTAATGACAGACCAGAGACCTAGGTAATAGGACATCGTATCTTTTGCTTGTGTTTAACTACCTCCCCCATATTCTTCCTCCCGAAGGGAGACAGTCTTGGGAAATGGATAGGTACAGGGGTCCATAGCCCGAGTCTGCATCCTATTGAACCACTTTCTTTCTAAGTGACTTTGGGCAAGCATTTGAATTCACAGACCTTCGGTTTACTCACCTGTAAAATGGAACAAAGAATACCTGTCTCATGTGAACCCAGAGCTGCTGTATTGGTCTGAGTCCTCTCCGAGGATGCTGGTTCCTCATCAGCCATCAAATAGGGAGACT
>RJWH01008335.1:0-31452 GCA_004363575.1 Solenodon paradoxus
TCTCTCTCTCTCTCTCTCTCTCTCTCTCTCTCTCTCTCTCTCTCTCTCTCTCTCTCTCTTTCTGTCTCTTTCTCTCCCTCCCTCCCTCCCTCCCAGAGAAGGCCATATGTTGACATCTACAGTCTCAACCTGCAGAAAGATGTTTGAAAGATTATAACTCAGTAATTATGCTTTTCTGTGACTCCTTGAAATTATGTTGGTTAAACAATGGAACTGTATTCTGAATCCCAATAGTTATTACTGATGAGTTAAATACCAGGACTTAGTGTTATTAGGGGGTCTCTCATGTGGTGCTTGGGAGGATTATGCAGCTGTCTCGTGTCTCTTTTGGAATCCCACAGATCCAAGAAGGAGGTTAGCAGAAGCTCCTTGATGGGACGCATTCACCAAAAAGCATTCCATTTTCATATCCTTTATTGACCACACAGGAGAGACTTTTCCAGCCTGAACAAAGACATTAAATAAAAAATTCTAATCAGCAGTTATGAGTCAGCAATTCTGCAGTTTAATCTCAACTGTGCTCATCATCTTGCCATAGAATGACAATCACCACTTAAGGCCCGAGTGTTTGCGCTTAGGGAGTTATTTATCCTTCATGTCATATGGTGACAACAGAGTGTAATGACAGTGGTCATGTGGACATTGGGTCTCACTCTCAGACAGACTTTGTTTATTTTTCATGAAAGAAACTAGATTAAATAAAGCCAGTTCCCTTGGATGTAATTTCACCCAAGAGGACTGCAGAGAATTGTTGTATATTTGATGCCAATGTGATGTCACATTGATTTACTTAAAGATAGAACTGACCAAATTAAAATTCTGTGCTTCAAAATACAAAACAAGTGATCAGTGTACTGACTGTGCTCTTTTTAAAGAATATATATTATTTTGGGAAACAAGTAGAAGAGGACTATCATATTGACAAACTTAACTGTCTTTGATCTTTAAACCAAACTGAATATGTTCTGTTTTTTAACCTTAAGGTAAAACCAGCAATTGATATGAAAAACTGAGTAGTGATTCTCAACATTTTTGTTTCTAATACAGGAAGTTTTGGCAGTTTCCTTGAGAAGATTAAAACACCACAATGACACCAAATAAATCAGCCCACATAGAAAGACATCAGTGCCACATGGTCACAATGACTATGGTTATTGCATTAGTCACCTGCTTGTTATCAAGTCTATTTGTATTTAGGAAAAAATAGTTACTGTCCTGACCAAAATTATTAAAAAAAAAAGTCAAGGTCCTTTCAAATATTATAATATTTATTGAATGCTGTTTGTAAAAAATTGAGTTCCACACTATACCAAAGCAATATTTCAATCAGTTTAAAATTTATACTGATAGGCATTGCAGCAGGAGTTTATACTCAGGAATAGTGTAAGACCTTATGTATAAATAGATGGAAAATGTATTGTAACATGAAAATTTAAAGAAGTACAGTTTTTTAAAAATACATTCATACATTATTTGATAGTCCTCTTGCCTCAAGCAGTGGAATGCTATCCCTTTTTTTCCTGACATTGGTCTATAAATGTAACTTGCCTCTACAAAATTGAATATCGCTGTAGTGACAGTATGGAACTTCTGAGAATGAAACTTAAAAGACATATACTTCTCTCTCCTGTATTACCAACTCTGGTGGAAAACTGATACCATGTTACAATGATATTTAAGCAGCTTTACTGGGATGTTCATGCTGTGAAAACTGAAGCTTCCTATCAATAGCTAACAAAGAATGGGACCTTTGCCAATAACTGTGGGAAGTCATCTTGGAAACAGATCCCTCAAACCCAGTCAAGCCTCCAGGTGACTGTAGCCTTGGATGACTTCTTCACAGCAGACTCATGAGCAAACCTAGTAAGACCTACCCAGATAGTCTGCTTCTGAATTATTGACCCACAGAATTTTTATTTGTTTGTTTTGTTTTGTTTTAAGCTCATAGAGGAGTGATTGCTATATAGTAATATAGTTAGGAAATGATTTTGAACAAGAAAATATATTAAAAGGCTATTCAAGATAAAAGCTGAAATCATGGAAACATGGATAGCCATCATAGTCCAGAAAACCAATAGTGATTTGATATTTACTCTACATGAAAAATTAAAGGAATTTCTTTTGGTTTTTATCAGGTGTACGAATGAGGAGTAGAGAAAGGAATAAAGGGAGTAGAGAGTAAAATAGGTAGAAATCATACAACCTATGGGGAATGAGAAATCTTAGGACCTTGAAAAAAGAAAGGATTTTTTAAACAAATAGACTCTCTGGTATAATTTTAAGCTTTGGAAGATGTGTCTGTGAGTGTAGGTTTTTGTGTGCGTGTGTTTGTAAATCAATGGAATTTAAGATTAAGAAAGCATAAAAATTATCATGGAAATAATTATCTACATTTGCTTAGTTACATTACAGAGCTATTTTCAGTTTCATAGCTTATTTTGTTTAAATCTCAAGTATCTTAGGGGTCCATAATCAAATGAACAGTCAATAAAAGTGAATAATCCTCAGATTGGTTTCAAGATGGCATACTGTTAAGATTTCAAGCTTGCCTCTACCCCACAGGTACAACTAAACTACATCTCTTTACCAACTATGACCTTTGAAAAGGAAAGGGGACAGTATTCCCACAAAGAATAGAAATAGACACCTTCATAAATGGTAGGAGAAGTCAATCTGTCTCAGCATCATGCCACCCTGTTCAGGGATCCTGGAGCTTCAGGGAGAGTCCACTGATAAAGGCACTCTCCTTGAGCTGAAGGGCTTTCTCCCTCAAAGGCTGCCTCCATGTCTGGGAATTGGCTTTCCATTGCTGATTCAGAAAACTTGGTGCTGGAGTGGAAAAAGAGTTAGCCTCTGTGAGAACACAGGCACTGCTTCTGTGAAGAGCCAGCGCTGTAGGCCACCATTGTGGGGAAACCTTAGTGGGAAACACACACCTTTGCTGCCATTAGGACATTTTGCAGAATTATTGACACTCACAGCTGCCTTTTTTCAGGCTTACACAACAACCTGAGTTACAGTTAAAAAGCTTTGCTCTCTGCTTGCTACTTCCTAGAACTTTCACAACCAGGGCCCAGAGCTTGTTTACCACCTCCTGCTGAGAGGAGTTGCAACTTTCTGGAGGACTGACATATACATATGCCAGTGTGCTCCACTAAGACCAGTTACCATCTCTCTTCTAGAAACTCTCTTGAGATTGTGGCCCACTTGCAAACTGTGCTCAAAATGCTAGGGTCTCTCCCCTTGTGCCTTATTGTTCATGTCTGTGACTCCAGAGGAGACTTAACATTCCCTACCCCAACTACAACCTTATAGGCTGGACTTTCAGATCTCAAAATAGGGTGGGGGTTAGAATTTCAACATTCCTGACAAGTACTGAGATCACACAACTAGAGGAATCCCACCATTCCAGGCAATACCCAGGTCTATACCAAGCAACATAATACCTTAAGAGAAGGCTTTCACACCAGGAAAAGCCAACCTATTGAAATAAACACAGTATACCAAACAGATCAATGAGACAGAGAAATATACATAAGATGATAGAACAAACAAAACCCTAGTAAAAACTCTGAATGAAACAGAATTAAGTAAATACCTGCTTAAGGATTTAAAGCAACAGTTTTAAGGATACTCACTGAAATAAGGAGAACAGAAGAGAAGAAAGAGAACTACAACAAGACAGAGAAAATGTCAGTTGAAAAATAATTCATGAAGTTGAAGAAAATAATACTTGAGCTTAAAAAAAAAAGAGGAGCTCAATAGTAGGTTGAAAGAAGACTCCAACTGAGTCAGTAAGCTAGAAGACAGGGCAGTGTAATATAGCAAAGCAGACCAGCAAAGAAAAAAAAAATTAAAAATGAATGAAGACATCATAAGAGACTTGTGGGGTAAGATCAAGTGGAACAGCATTTGTGTCAAGAGTTCCCACAAGCTAAAGAGAGAGAAAGGAAAGGACAGAATCTCTATCTGAGGAAATAAGAGCAGAGTGTTTTCCTTACCTGAGGAAGGAAGCAGATCTACAGATTTAGGAAGCTCAAAGAATTCCAAACTAAAGAAACTCAAATAGACCTACACTAAGACATGTCATTAAAATGACAAAAATACAAGGCAAAGAGTATCATAAAAGCAGCTAGAGAAAAATGAGTTATATATAACAGGCTTTACTGGTGAGCTTCACCAAAACTTTACAGAAGAATTAATACCTAACCTCAAATTCTTATAAAAATGTGAAGAAATGAGAATGTTTCTGAACACTTTATGTGAGACCATTATGTGGTAACATTACATTGTTACCAAAAGCAGATAAGGATGTCACCAAGTAAGAAAATTTTATATATATATATATATAGCTAATAAACATAGATGCAAAAATTCTCAACAAAATATTAGCAAATCAAATCCAACAATACAACAAAATGATCATCCATCATAACTAAGTGGGCTTTATCCTGGAGATAAAAAGACAGTTCAACATATACAAATCTATTAATGTAATTATGCACCACAAAAGCAAGGAAAAAAATTATATGATTATATCAATAGATGTAGAAAAAATAATTTAAC
Organism: Solenodon paradoxus; assembly: GCA_004363575.1. Lineage (NCBI taxonomy): Eukaryota > Metazoa > Chordata > Mammalia > Eulipotyphla > Solenodontidae > Solenodon > Solenodon paradoxus. The sequence goes on from RJWH01008335.1 coordinate 4,567, forward strand.
AAGATTCAGCACACATTTATGATAAAAATATTTGCAGACAACTGGGATAGAAGAAACACACTTCAACATACTAAAGGCCATATTGATAACCCACTGCCAACATCATACTCAATGGTGAAAAACTGAAAACATTTTTCTCCAAGATCAGGATGGGACAAGTTTATCCATTCTCCCACTGGTATTTAACATTGTACTGGAGGCCAGAGTAACTAGGGAAGAAGAAATAAAATAGATATAAATTGGTAAAGAGGAAGTAAGACTATCACTATTTTCAGATACCATGCATAGAATACCTCAATGACTCTACAGAAAATCTACTAGAATTAATAATGAGCAAAGCAACAGAGTACAAAATTATTTTACAAAAATATGCTGTATTTTTATATGCAAACAATATGATAGGAAAGAATGAAATCAAGAAAATGATTATATTTGCAATATAAACAAGTAGAATGAAACACGTTGGAATATCCTTAACAATGGAGGTGAAATACATGCACAATGAAAACTAAAAGACATTGTTGGAACAAATTGAGGAAGATACAAAGAGATGGAAAGATATTTTATGCTCATGGCTTGATAAAATTAATATTATTAAAATGGCCATCTTACCTGAAGCAATATACAGATTTAATGTAAATCACCATTAAATTCCACTGACTTTCCTCAAGTATCAAGGGAAACAAAAACAAAAACAAACAAATATGAACAAATGGAAATACATCAAACTAAATATTTCTGTACAGTGAAAGTAACTATAAACAAAACAAAAATATTTCTTACTGAATGGGAGAAGATATTTGCACATGATACATTTTGCAATGGCTTATTATCCAAAACATACAAAGAATTCATAAAACTCAACAACAAAAAAACAACCTATTCAAAAAATTGGCAGAAGAATTGAATAAACATTTTTCCAAAGAAGATATATAGATGACAAACAGTCACATGAAAAGATGTTCTTCTTTTCTATTAGGAAGATACAAATTAAATCAACAATTAAATCTCAATTCACACCTATCAGAATGATTACTATCAAAAAGCCTGGAGAAAAACAAATATCGGACAGGTTGTGGAGAAAAGGGAATCCTTTTACATTATTGCTGAGAATGTAAGTTGATAACCTTTATGAAAAGCAGTTTAGAGATTCTACAAAAAAATTGAGAATGGAATCCATAAGATCCCAAAATCCTACTCCTGGATATTTATGCCCAAAGCATAATAACACTAATTCACAGAGATATGCACTTCCATATTTATTGCAGCATTATTTACAATAACCAAGAATTGGAAACTGCCTAAATGTCCATATTCAGATTGATAAAGATGTGACATATTACATAACGGAATATTAAACAGTGTTCAAAAGGATGAAATTCTGTCATTTATGATAATACTAATGGAATTAGGATTCTGCTAGGTCAAATAAGTCAACAGGAGAAAGACAAATACTGGATGATCTCACTCACATGTGGACTATGAAGAAATAAAACAAATAAACAAACAAAGCAGAAAATAACCCTTGGACATTGACAATAAAACTGAACTTTACAGTGGGGAATGAGTTAGGGGTAGAGGCAAGTCATGGTGAACTAAAAGGCAGTATCTACATTAGGAAGTTATGACAAGGATGAAATAAAATAAAGTGTAATGTGATGGCAAGAATATACTAAATGTCCCAGCTATGACAGATATTATTTTTATTTCTACTCCATTACTTTATCTCATCCTTCTTGATATCTTAGGATTCAATCTTTTTTGCACATACGTGAAATGGAGAAAAATATTTATTGGAATGTCCCAAGACACCATGTGCTAAGCCAAGAATGAGTAAGTTCTTGATTTTAGGTATTTTCACTCTAAGGTAACATGACTAATATGTAAATATAACACATAATTCAATAGGCAGATATTGTACAAAGTGGATTTCGGTAAATATTGCATCATAAAATCAAATATGCCTACTTTAAAATTAGATTGCTTTTGTTATTGGGTTTTATGAATTTTTATATATTTTGGATATCAATGTCTTGCTTGATGTGTGATGTGCACATATCTTCTCCATTCAGTAGCATGTCTTTTCATTTTTATGATAGTTTATTTTGTTATGTAGAATCTTTTTAGTTTAATGTTGCCTTATTTGCATAATTTGGCTTTTATTTCCCTTGATGTTGTAGTTGAGTTCCCAAAGCCAATGTCAAGGACTACATTGTCTATATTTTCTTTTACGTATTTAATGATTTCAGGTCTTATATCTAACTCTTTAAAGAAAACATGTAGATGGCCAATAACCACATGTAAAGTTTATCCATATGTATTGTTATTAGGGAAATGCTAATAAAACAACAATGAGATATCACTTCAGACATGTGAGAATGGTTATTATCCAAAGGACTGTGGGCAAGTATTACTAAGAATGTGGAGAAACAAGAACTCTTATACATAGTTGGTGGAAATGTAAATTGGTGCAACCATTATAGAAAGCACTATGGAGAGGTTCCAAAAAATTGAAAATAGAAATTCCATGATTCCATTGTTAACTTCTGTGTATTTATCTGAAAAACACAAACACACAAATTGAAAGGGATATATATATATATATATATATACCATGCTCATTGTAGTATTATTACCATGGTCAAGAGCTGAAAAACAACCTATGTGCCTATCAAAGAATAAGTGAATAAAGATGTGATATTATATCCATACATAATGGAATACTACTCAGCTACTCAAAAAGATGAAACTCTACCATTTTGTAGCAATGTTATGGACCCATAAGGACCTAGAGGATATTACACTTTTTGAGATAAGTCAAAGAGAAAGATAAACATCATATGATTTCACTTATATGTGGTATGTAGAAAAACCAAAGAAAAATAGACTTTTAGTCTATAGACTTAAATAAATGGTTACCACAAGAGAATAGTGAAGGAGCTTGGCAAACAGGATAGTAAGGGTCACATAGGATAGAACAGTACCATTTGGGGCAATGTAATATATTACAGGAAAACGTTGATTTATAATGATGTGCACTTTAAATCTATGTAATGTTGTGATGTGATGTTCCTCAATAGAATTAAACAACAACAACAAAATTAACAATGTCTACAATCAGATTATTTCACCGGTGAAGTCTATCAGACATTTAGAGAAAAATTAGCACCAACCTCTCAATCACCAAAATAGAAGAAAATGTTGCAATTATTAATTCATTCTACAAGACCAGCATTACCCTCATACCAAAGCCAGAAAAGGGTTCCACAAGAAAAAAAATCTGCAACCCTTATCAATATGAAAGTCAAAATCCCAGAAAAAATGCTAATAAACTCAATCCATCTGCATAATAAAAGAAATTTGCACCAGGACCAAATGAGATTTATCCCAAGAATGCAATGTTATTTCAAAACATGAAAATCAGTTAATGTAATGCTACATAGAGTGATGTGAAAAAAATTGCATGGTCATCTCCACTGATGGACAAGAGCATTTGATAAAAATTGATCATTTTTTTTCAATTAAAAATACACAGAAAACTAAGAATAAAAGACAATTTTGTCTACATGATAAAAGACATTTATGAAAAATCCACAGTCAACATCATACTTGGAATGAACTAAGTTATTTCTTCCCTAATTCCATATTGAAGATCTAACCCACGATGTGACATATTTGGAGACAGGACCTATAAAACAATAATTCAAGTTAAATGAGGCCATATGGCTGTGGTCATAATCCACTAGGACTTGTTTCTTATAAGAAGAAGAGACATGAAGGATACACAGACACACACACACAAAAATCCATGTAAAGACACAGTCAGCCAGCCATTTGCCAAAGTGAGAGACCTCAGGAGAAACACTACTGCAGCAATAATCTTGATCTTCCATATCTAGAACTATGAGAACATAAGTGTCTGTTGTTTAAATCACCAATTTTGTGCTGTTTTGTTATGGCAGACTCAGCAAACTAATATGATACACAACATTTAAAGATAGCAAACTTTCCATTAAGATTAGGAATGTGACAAGGATGCCTGCTTTCATCATCGCTATTCAATTTTGTACTAAAAGATCTAGCAAAACAATACAAGAAGGAGGGAGGAAGAGAAGAAATAACAGGGATCCAAAATTGGAAAGAAGTAAATTTACTTCTACTAGGCGATGACATGATCCTATAGATAGAAAATCCCTAACAATTCATGAAAAAACTACTAAAGTCAATAAAACAATTCAGCAAAGTTGTAGTCTAAGATCAATGTCAAAATTTGATCTTGCTTCTGTAAATGAGCAACGACTTGAAAAGATAATCAAGAAAACAATTCTATGTACAATATCATGCATAAGAATAAAATATCTCTGAGTAAATTTAACCAAAGGGATGAAAGCTACAAATCATTTCTGAAAACAATTAGAATACATAAATAAATGGAAGAAATTTGTGTTCATAAATTAGAAGATTTAATATTGCTAAGATGGCAGTGGGATGTATAGTCACAATTCCCATCAATATTTCAAGAGCCTGTTTTTGCAGAAATGGAAAAACTAATCCTTACTCCAGTAGTCAAAAGACCTGTGGAAAAAGAATAAAGTTTGAGGGCTCACAGTTGCCAATATCAAGACTTACTACCAACCTGCACTAATATAATCAACATAATGCCAACATTAGAATAGAAATACAAAACAGTCAAATAGAATTTAAAATTCATAATTAAACTCATTCTTTACCGGTCAATTGATTTTAGACAAGAAAATCAAGATGCATCAATGGGAAAGAATATTCTTTAAATCAAATGGTGCTGAAACAACTATATACTCAGATATAAATGTGTGAAGCTGGAACTCTACTTCACAACATATGTAAAAATTCACTAAAAATGGAACAGAAACTTAAATGTAAGAGTTAAAACATAAAACTTTGGAAGAAAACATAATGATAGGTCTTATGATTGTAGATTTGGTGATGGGTTCTTAGGTATGGTACTGAAATAATAGCTAACAAAAAATGAATATAGGTAAACTGAATATCAAAATTTACAATGCCAAGAAAGTGAAAAGAGAACCAAAAATAATGGGAGGAAACATTTTCAGACCCTATGTCTGATAAGAATCTCATATACATAACATATAATGTACTCCTGCAATGTAACAACAAAAAAGACAAACGACCCAGTTAAAAACTGGGCATTGGAAAAAAGTAAAGAGTAATGGGCTTGATTAGTATTCCTCCAAAGAAGATATACACATTATCAGCATGCACAAGAAAACATCCTCAAACAGCATTACTAGTTAGGGAAATGCAAATCAAAATCACAATGAAATTCTACTTCACAATTATTGGAATAGCAGTATTCAAGAGAGTGAGTAAGGAGGGAGAGCTAGAGGAAGAAAGGGAAAAAGTAGTAATAGGTAAGATATGAAGAAATACAAACCCTCATACCTTGCCAGTGAAAATGTAAAATGATACAATACTGTGGAAAAGTTTGTGTTTCCTCAAAAAGGTAAACAGAATTACTTTATGACTTAGCATATCCCCCATATATACTTAAAATATTAAAAACAGGTATTCAAACATAAATTTGCACACAGATATTCATAGCAGTGCTATTTACAATAGCCAACATATGGAAAACACTCAAATTACCTTCAATGGATGAATGAGTAAGAAAATTTAGAGATATATACACAATGAAATACTATTTAGCAATAAAAAGGAATGAAGTAGTGCTCACATGCTACAGTGTTCATGACTCTTGTAGACATTATTCTGAGTTGAAGAAGCCAGACACAAAACATCATATATTACATCATCCCACCAGAATAGGCATATTTATAAAGACAGGAAGCAAATTGTTAGCTTCCTGGGGTAGGATAAGGGGAATAAAAAGTGACTGTCAAATGGGTACAAGATTTTCTTTGACAGGGATAACAAAATGTTTTGGGATTGGATAGAGGAAAGTGACTACACAACATTGTGAATGAACTAAAATAAAAACAATGAACTGTACATTTTAAAATTACTAATTTTATATTATTTAAGTTTTACCTCATTTTTTAATGAAATTATACTGCCTTAAGAATATAAAACACCTTATAGCATTTTGTATAATTGAATTTCTTATAATCAGAATTAACACCCTCTATATATCTAAAGGTAAATTCTAGTCACTACAGGCAGGTTAGATAATTCATATCTGAACTATCCCTGAAGTTTCTGGCCTCCGAGTCAAAAAGAGCAGCCCTGAATCCTCTTGAGAATGTGAGTTGTCTTAAGAAACTCCCAGATCCCTAGGTTTTTAGGTTGTATGTGCCTTCCTGAATCCCACACCATCAATCCCCAACAATAGATGAGTAATCTATTTCATTCTCACTTTCAATCTAAACCTCCAGTACAGAAGCCTAAATGAAAATGTCACCTAGTTCACCTTTACACATATCCATCTATCACATATTCCCCTCTGCTAAGGATTCCCTCCACAGTCTAGCCAGATAAATTTAAATACCCTTTATTCCTAAAGCCAAACTTATTCAATTAGATTATGCACCTTTACAACTCTACTTCCAAGAATTAATTCTTTTTAACTCTCAATACATTTATTAGCATTATTTAAAATTTGCTTGGCTTAAATTAATTACTGATCCTCTTTTATGACTTCTGGTCTTGGGCTTTCATTTATCTATGCTGCTCATTTCTAAACACCCCATGCTACAATTCCCCTTTTAATGACATTTTTAATAAGCCTAAAAATGCTAACGCACTGTCAATCACTCCAATCCATAGCACTATGTCAGTGTACAATTATCCAGTTTTCAGGAAGGGTAGGAGAAAAGTACTACATGGAGTAAGTCTAAAATACAACATTAGGAAGATAAAAAATATTTGGTTCAGAAATTTGGGGCCAATATTTTCACAAGGTAAATTAGCAGAAAGGTCTACCTATCTTTCAATCACCAAGTAAATATCCTCACAGAGAACTTTAGAGAGATTTCTGCTAGATGGGAAAAATGGATGAAGTCAATTAAGATTGTTTCTATATTTCCATCTTAACTTTTTACTTTATATCCAAACATGCAACACCTAGGACTCATAAACTTCCAAAAACAGTGGTTTCTATAGCAACAGCTAGCAGTTATGTGATTACAAAACAGTTTCATATGTTCTGTCTCATTTGGTAGAATAAAAATATAAATGTCATTGCCCTCATTTTAGAAATGAGCAGCCATTTAGCCAAATTGTTTAAATATTAAAATATTGGCAGTCTTCAGATCTGGAAGCCAAACCCTGGTTATCTGATCCCTGTGCTCTTTAAATTCATTATACTGCTTCTCAAATGATGTGGTATACCTGACTGGGATGTATTTTTGACTTTAGAATTCATAACTAATTTTTATTTTAGATACATAAAAGTTGAATACCTTATCCATGATTTTTCATTCAAGCAGACACTTTTTTATTAATTAATGAATGTATAGAAAACATTGTGAAACACATGTCAAAAGACTAACACCAAAATAAAAATAAGATATTTAAATGAATTTGTGAGTGACGAGTTACATATGGCTAAAATGCACATTTTCAGTGTTTTTCCAATGTTTCCTATCTTATTACTCACTTGGGAGCACTTTGTACATCTGTAGATTTCCATAAGCCTCTCCCAAAGCCTATGATTCAATATCTGTATGTTATCAAGGATTTCAGGTACTTCTTATGATGGGCAATACTGATTTACAGAAATCTGATAGTGCTTACAAAGCTAATTAAAGTACAACAACACCTCAGAGAACACAGAGTTTTTCAATGGGGACATCTACAAATACCATATGAAGAAATGATATTCTAGTTATGTTTTTATAGTTGAATAGAATTTCAACAGGAGAAACTCAAAGGCAGAAACAAAGTATCATCAACAAATACAGAACATTTGGTATAGAAAATATTTCAGCATAACTGACACCTGAAACATGTAAAAATGATAGACCATATTGAAATGGGGATTTGGAAACATACTAGAGAATTTTAAATTAATTCATCGCGTAATGAGGAACAAATGATGTTTAGGGAACTTTTTAGAAGCTTGATTAATTTTAAGATTCTGCATTATTCTTACTCCTAAATGAGCTAAAATTGATCAATTATTTTGTTCAGTTAAAGCTCAAGCAATGATTTTTAAGAAGAAAAAATGTTGATGTACTTATTTATCCCAAATACTGAGGTTAGAAAGGCACAATCCCTAACAAAAAGGAGCTTTCATTCTCATGGAGGGAGACATAGGTGATAATAAATGAAAGCAATGACTTGGTATAGTGTGGTGATAAAGGAAAGGGATAGTAAACAGGTAATGACTATGTGTTCAGTTTTACATGTTGTGGGAGTGTGGGGTTGAATACAAATAAGTGAAAATAACAGAGTAAAGAATAAAAGAAAAAGCAACTTCATAGAACAAGTGATGCTTGAGTTGAGTCCTTTTAAAGATGATTATGTTTTCACAGTCAGGAAAGAAGAAATTAGACGAGCGTAAGCAAACAAATAAGATATCATGATCTATCATAAGACAACAGCAGTTTACTTGCTCACATTTTGACGATGACTTCGCAGAGGCTTACTGAGATTCTGTAGCTTGCTCAACATTACAGTTATTTAGTTTATAGAATGGTACTTAATACTCTTAGCTTCAATCTAATTTGCCTGCAACAACTTGGACTTGGCTGGTAACAGTGAGGAAAGAGAAAATGAGATAGATTTCAGTGATATGCATTGACCTTAATAATCAAATATCTATGGAGTACCAAACATGTGTCACTCATGATCTAAGGCTAAGGGTTCAGGAGTGAAGAAGTCCAAAGTTCCTGCTCTATTATACTTAATATTCTGAAATAAATAAATAAAAACAAAATGCCCAGAATGTGATCCCTGAGAGCTGTGAGAAGGAATGGAAAAGGTAAGATATATAGTTCCAACACTCGGAAAACATTTCTTTCAACAAACACTATTGAGATCCTACTATGGGATGTGCATTGTGACATCTATAGTGTTGACTGTCAAAGATACAAGGATATAGTCCCTTATAGAAACTCAGCCTGATTATTCTTGGCAAGTGAGCTTAGGAGAGTCAGCATTCCTTATTAAATACCCAAGTCTTTGTTTCTACTTTTCCAAGGGCATCAACTCATCAACTTGCCTTATTGCACAAATCATAAGCTGCAGCTCTTCCAGAGAAAATACTCATGTCTTTTTGGAAAACTCACGCTGGTTCCTAAAGGTGAATATTACATTTATAATAATTCATATGTGTTTCTACTTTGAGGTTAGATCATTTTGAAAATACTCTCTAAATGTAGTAAGATATCAAGCCAGTTTTGCTTAGTGAGGTTATAGACAAAACAGAGACTTTATTATATATAATACTCATTTTGACTAAATAATCTATTTCTCTTTGACTTTTCTCTGGTGACTTCTTGTCTCAGAACAAGGGAATGGTCATGATGGAGGGACTTGAGTGTGTATGTGTTTGAGTATAGTTGTGGGTTTATGTGTATGTGTCTAGACATTTATCTCCAAATGGAGGAATCCCTGAATCTTAAATGCTCTAATTTGGTGAAAGAAGAATATTGAAAATTTCTTCAATTATCTCTCTAATGCAGAAAATGATTCCCTAAATCTTACTGCAACCTTATATTATTAGTCCCATTTTACAAAGGGGGGAAACTAAGGCATAGAGAAGTGACGAGGTTAACTAAAGTTGCAGAAATAGTACCTAGTGACAAAATTAAGATTCCGACCCAAGTTCAGTCACACTACTTTTACTAGAAACTCTCTTAATCATTTTCAAAAAAAGTGACTAGTCAGATAAACCAGGGGTCTGTACTTTCTGTAAGTGCTAGTGATGCAGCAAATACATTCATTCTCCTCTGTTAGGTATGCTAAGTGAAGAGAGAATATACTCAGAATTGTCTTGTCTAGCCAGCTACTTTGAAGCCACAAACTTCTAATTGCAACATAAATTATATGCTTGATAAGATTCAGTGTATTTGTTCCCCAAACTATTTTTGTCAGTTGAAATTGTAGTCATTTATATAAGTAAATATTACATTAACTAGTGAAATATAGGTTCTAATGGAAAGATAAATTAATTAAAATTAAAAAAATTATTGATTATACAAAATTAAAAAATTTTAATTAATAAAGAAGAGTCATTTAAAACAATGTTGTTAAATTAGGTATGAATTTCAATTATTCTATTGAGGAGACAACTATCAAAGAGAATATTTCTACATCAAAAGTAGTAAATGAAACATAATTATAAGTTTAACATTAAAATAAAAATTGTATGATGTATATACCATTGTATTATGTATGCTTTAAACTTTTACTGTTAACTGAAAAATCACCATTCTTATGTATACTAGGTAAGATGGTTTATACTAAACATACAAAGAGAGGAAAAGACCAGTCACCTAGGTATATCCAAGTTTTTATTGAACTCTTCACACCTAGGAAAGTGATTTAATATAATACTTTGAAGTTGAAAAATCAATTTTAATGCTGTCTTCCTGATGGATGGACAAGTTTAGGATATTGATGGAGAAGGTAGAGCTGCTGAGAAATTCTTTTGGTTAATAAATATTTAAAATTTTCACTTCAAGTAGACAAGGTCCATATCTTTGATTCAGGAAATTTGCTGTTGCCTCATGTAAAGATTGTGGCTGCTTTTGTTTAGACCTTGGAATGCTAATAAAAGCACAAACTTAGTAAGAAATAAAAAATAATCATAATTTTGTGAGGATTGTGAACAGTCACAAGACCGGTCAACAGAAATGAGACATAATCAACAGATGTGGCAATCACCTCCTGTGCTGACCTGGGGAAACAACCACATCCTGGTGGCAAAAATAATTGACCTGTCTCCGAAAAACAAAGACCAGTCAACCTCCTGTCTCCTGCATTGCATCATCCGGAACCAATAGTCCCATGTTCAAAAACAATAGTCGCGTACCCTATAAAAAGTGTCTTAAGATCTGAGCCTGGTGGAATGCTCACCGGCTGTGAGCCTTCCCTGCCTGAATGGGGACGAATAAAGTTGTGCCTCAGAGTATCTCATCTCCCATGTCTCAGTCTCTTTCATTGAGAGCCTATCCAATGGGGCTTTATTTGTCAAGTTTGACTTATCAAAATGCAAAATTCAGAAGAAACATTTTTTATGATTAAAATAATGAATACCTATCCAGCTGATATCACACTTGGTATCAGAGCTGGACTAATACAGAGGGCAGTTGTCAAGAGAACATGTCCTGGCTTTTCCTTGACTTTTTAGCTTTCTTTCCTTGCATTTTGACTGTTACAGGTTTTAAACATGTTTACATATCCAGTTTTTATCCACTCTGCAATTTTACTAGAATGAGAGAGTAAAAGGAATGTCAATTGAAGATTTATGGAGGTGAAAGCAGTAAGTCACACGTGGTCACTCTGTACAAGTGGCTTCCATGTGATATGTTGGTTACATACGTGCACTTTCTGACTTTGTGGTGGAACTCCAAGCTGCTAGGTACAGAATGTGGCTTTTGATGGTTTCTTTTCCCTTCACAACTTCACTGTGCTAACTACTTGGAGTGAAATCTCCTCATTTCCCTCCCATAATTTCAAATTCCAAACTCATACATGATTCTGGAAAGATTAAAATTTACCTAAATATAAGTGTGCAGTTTAAAACATCTGTTAGTAAAGTGGACTATATTATTCATTCAGAAAATATGCTAAATTATCCGGCAACTTACTAGCACAAGTAGCTGACAATTCCATTTCTGTCACTTCTAAAAAGATGTCTTTTTAAAAATTTTTAAAGATGTTTTTAATTCAATGCAAACACAGATCCTTTAGAGGTCAAATTTGTCCATTTAGTACAAGTGCTGTGATTGTTGGAGCCATTAGAACACTGAAGAGTGAACTAAGTCCTGGAAGAAAGGCATGTTATATATGCTATTTCCTAGATGGCTGAGTTCCTTGTCGTTTTAATGGTCCCACTGAAAAAGAAAACAAAATTATCTACTTTGTGTTTGTTTGATCTTTTTTTCTTTAAAATTGAGAAAAGTTCTAACTTCCTCAGAAGTATCTTCAATATGTTTGCTCCTATTATCTGAACTTAATTGAAAATTTAGCTTTGAAAATGCTCTACTCTGTCATGGAGAGTTTGAGAGCCCATGACCCCTGCTCAACAATCAATATCTAAAAATGTCAACAGTGATGCAGGGTCTATATCAAGAACAATCATACTAATGAAGATAACATCATAGTAAAAACTCTCAGAACATTCTTTCCCTCCACATTTAATTCTATCTTTCACTGACTTGTTTGAAATGATTTTTCAGCATATGATATGATAAACACTAGGGACATATAAGAACAAGGCAGGAGAAGGAGTTATCAAGATGGCAACATAGCAGGCTTCTGAACTCTGCTCCCACAGTCAGGAAGGTTCTTCCTGCTCTCTAGAAGAAATCAAACACTAGGTGAGTGACTTGTACACAGAGGCAAAATCAGTATTGCCCACAATGGAAGGTACAGAAAGGCTGAGGCACATTGTCTAGCTATAAACCCCACCACCAGAACAATTAGGAGCACCCCAGCTGAAGCCCCAGATCTGAAAGCCTAAGAGGTTGTATCAACGAGAACACAAGAATATAGAGCAAAGGAGCAGTTCATAAAGTTTCCCTCCAATAAGCAGCCTTTGCTCTGCAGCTTACCACTGACCTGCCTGAGACTCTCCGAGTTTGACATCTGCTTCACAGATTTTTTAAAGGCTTTATCTGGGAAGAGATACACTAAAAGAATTTCATCTTTTGGAGCAAGTATAAACAAGTATCAAAAAGAAAGGCATTCCTTGCAGGATTCAGGGCTTTTCTACCTTTATCATGACAATGTGCTTTAGGAGAATCCATTTTTCTTATTTGCTCTGTTCATAAATGTGAATCACATTTCATTCACAGGAATTTTGGAATAACTTAGGGCTTGAAAGGAAAGGCACATGACAGTGAAGCCCTTTCAGTTGTTACCTGTGCTGTCTCTATCAACAATGTTAAGAATGTCTAGAATGTTTTTGTGTGTGGCCTAGACACTCTGACTCTGTTGCTATGTTTCTGTAGAAAACAAAGAATCAACTAAGGACAGTAACCCACAACAAAAACTAAACACTGCAAGTCAAGTTTTAGGTGTTGCCCTTCCAAAGAGTTCATTCTCAAATGGATTATCACATTTGAATTTATTACAAAAAAGACGATACAAAAACCTTGGTGGGCAAAGAGGTTTCTTCTTCTAAGCAGCTGTCTTATATTTTAAATATTAAAATTAAACCTTTCAGAGTCATGCTGAACTGATGCTTACTTGGAAATAAACCTAAGAAATCATGAGATCATTTCATGAGAAATTAGAAAACAATAAGAATATTAAAGCAGATAAAATTAAAGATTCTAAAAGAAAAAAGAAAAAAGAATGTATCCTTCTTCAAACCAATATATGTTTATTCTATAATTGAATGCTTAATGAAAATGGAGTGATAGAATTTCAGCACAGGATAGTCTGAACTATGGAAAGAAATAAGAAAATAACTTTTCGTAAGGAGTATGAGTCACTGTATATATTCTAATCCCATATTTGTCTCAGAATAACAGTCTCTTGGTCAGCCACACTACATTTATATGGGTATAAAAATAGGCTGTCTTCTTGCTCAAAGTTTCCAAACAGTGGACTGCATCACACTTTAAAATATCTCTCTTCTCAATAAACATTGTGATGAGGCCTTAATAGACTCTCAGTAAAAAAGTCAAAAAGAAGAAAGTTTTTGTGGTAAGGGAAAAAGTTATTTTAAAAATTGTCAAATAAGTCATAAAAAGTTTTCAGTGATTTTAGGATGGGAAATTCTGTTTCACTTTTCTGTCACATAAAGACACAATACAGTATTACAATGCACAACGGGGTGGGGGGAGTGGGGAATAATGAATATCCTTATAGAATATTCATGTGTTCTTTTGATACAATTTTCCACATTTTTGAAGTCAAAAGAAAATAGACTATTATTAGAATTTTCTATTTCAATGGTGGCCAAATCATCAGCTTGACAGGAACTGTATCATCAACACACTCACTGTCCATCAGATCTGACACCTCAAAGTGAAATTTCTCCCCAAAATTTCTTTCTTTCAGTTACAGGGGATTTATTACTTATTTTTGCATTTTTATTAGCATAGAAGCAAATGTTGATTAAAAATTGGTTGGGAAATCCATATTCTAGAATAGTATTCACAAGACTGTTTTCCTGCTAACAATTTTTACTTTATGAGTCTTTTTTGCATTTGTCTAGAAATGGGACATTTAAAAAAAAAAACTAGTCATTCTCACCAGTGTGAGGTGATATCTCATTGATGTGGAGAAAAGGAAACTCTTACATACTGTCAGTGGGAGTGTAAAATAGTGAAACCATTATGGAAAACAATACAGGGATTGCTCAAAAAAATGAGAATGGAAAGCCCATGTGATCCAGTTATTCATCTACAGGGTTATATACCTTAAAAACACAACAGCACTTATTTGCAGAGCTACATGCATTGCTATGTTCATTTCAGTTTTATTTTCAATAGCTAAGATTTGGAAACAACCTAAATATCCATTGACAGATGAGTGGATACAAAAGATGTGGCATACTGTGCACAGCAGAATACTAAACAAAAGTTAATTTAAAATGCTTCTTCCTCCTCTCCCTGCCTGCTTGCCTATTTGCCTTCATTCCTGCCTGCATCTTTCCTTTAATAAAAAAACAAAACCTAGGTAACTTGGTACTTTGTAAGCTAAAAATGAAGGAATAAATTAATAAAGGATGGGAATTTCTTTAAATTAATGTATAAGAAAAACTGAAAAACTTTTTGGCTGTTGTTGTATTTTGTTTTAGTAATAGGATAAATTTAGAATGTTTTGCCGTCAGTGCAAAGTGCACTTTTCTTGGGGGTGAGGGGTGGTTTTAAGTTAAAACATTCTCTTTTAAAGGGTAAACTTAATATATACTTTTGTTGATTTATGATGATGTACAAGTTAAACCTTTATAATGTCATAATGAAATGTTGCTTGAATAAAATTTAGAAAAAATAAGCATCCAATGGATAGCCTATATTTCTAATTTTATTTTATTTTTAAGGAAAGGCACAAGGAGGAATGCAAGCTAGTAGTCAGGCAGGCAGGAAGAGAGAGGATGAAGAAGCTTTGAAAACACTTTTTAATTTTGTGTTCCTCTTGTTTGTTGCCCCAGATCCAGGATGTGAACCCAGATTCTTGGGATGTTTCTACATGGGCTATATTCTTGGCCGGAGGCAGAAGACCCAACCACTGCTCTTCCAGTGCACATCAATCCTATATATTTGCATGACAAAAATATAGAGGAGAAAGTGAGACATCAAATAAATATTATTAATATAAAAATAACCACATTTTAAAAGGTGGTAATAGTCTATGCATTTTAGAATAATCTGGTAAAAGAAATATTTTAGAAACTCATCTTCTTGTGGATTAAAATATATGTTTCTAAAAGGAAGTTTTCTGAAAGATCAGGGGCTTTAAAAAAATCAAATAAGGCAGCGCCGACTGCAAAATTTTGTTCATGCAATATGAACTCTCCCCTACTTTTTGTACAACTATGCCCTTTCTCTAGAAACCTATTGTAAAATGTCATATCTCAGCATCATCAGTTTTATAGTAAACTCTAAAAATTTCAGATCTGATTCCAGAAGTACATATGACTCTTATAAAATGAAATTATGAACCAGAAAGAGTCCACAAAATCAAACCATTTCAAAGTTCACCTCATTTTACCACATTTCAAAGGTTACCCCATCTTAAGTAATAATCTGCTTAAATGAAAATAAAACGTTTCTTTATTTTTTCCTTTGAGAGAGAAGAAACGAAGATTTCTGGCCAATAAACTACTATGATTAGTAGTTTGTATTAGTGGTTGTGGTATGAGCAATAATCCTCCCTCTTCCCCCTTCCTTTCTGCCTCTCCCCTCCCTCCCTCCTTTCCTTTCTTCATTCCCTCCCTCCCTCCCTCCCTTCCTTCCTTTTTCCATTTCTCATTTCTTTCCTTTTAAGCTTTTTTTTTTCTTTTAAACCAATAGACAACGTTATTTTTAAAAAGTATTCCAACATGGGAAACAAAACAACTGAGCAGATTATGCTGAATTTAGGTAGAGAACCAGAGCCCTGGCCTCTGTTTCCCTTCTTTAACCCTGCTAACTGCCACTAGATATACAAGAAAAATGTCAAAGTTAGAATGTGTACAGTATCCAAAACAGTAAAATTCATATAAACAATGTCTAATATACAAATTGTGCTAAATTAAAGCATTGCGTGTGTCATTCATATACTACCAAAGCACATTCTTAATGGTAAATTTGTTTGTGTAACTACCACCAAGACAAGACACACATTTTTATAAAATTAAGGGGTACAACTTCCTAGTAAAAATTTGAACTAATAGAGAGCATAGATGAGGCAGCAATTAGACCTTCTTGATGATTAAAGGTGCACCAATTTCCATGAACAAATAAATAATCAAAAGACTTTTGTAACTAATGATATATTTTTGTGCTGAATTTCTCAGGATAGCATTTATTTTCTGTTTTGAAAGGGTCATTTGGTATATATTAACTTCTGTTTTGCTTTCATTTTAAGTATGTTTAGTACTACATGATTTGTTAAATAAAATATGATTTCTTAAGATCAGTTGAATTGCTCTTAGAATTCTGGGCACTGGAAGATTTCCAGTCTGTCCATATATTGTAAAATTTTAATCTGTTTTGGATCTGAATATATATACATATAAATTTTTGGAGATCAAAGAATAAAAATAATTATTTATGTGTTCAGTATCCTTTACAACTTTTGCATTTCTAATATATGCAAATTTACTATCAGTGTGTTTGACCACATGACCAGAAAAACTAAAATAGATGTAGACATTTACTGGCACTAATAGAGACATTTCTCTATATATCTCAATATGGAGTAACTATATCACTTAAATATGATAAATACTATAACTTCCCAACAGTTTATCCTTAGTTTAACAATATGGAATTATTTAAAATGGAATGTTCAGTGTAGTCATGGGTACTATAAAAATATAGTTTCCCTCACTCTTGTTAAGTGAAATAAATTCATAAAGGTGGTTTTTCCCCTTCTGCTATGGTAGAAGACATAATAGTGTTTTAATACAAGGTTGAAATAAATCTATGCCTTTTTGAAGTTTGGCATTATAGAACAGTTTTCGGAATATACCAGTTGCTGGGTTAACCACCCCTATGGGAGTAACTTGCTCAGTGATGGTAACTATCTCATTGTACCATTGTAAGCATGTCTCTAGAGGATGGACTTTAAAAAAGGTTTATTCTGTTCTAAGTGAATTATCATTATATGTGAACAGCTAAAATACATTTTAAATCATGTTCAAATGTCCAAACCTAAAAATAATCAATCTTACCAAAAGTAATCAAACAAAAATACTTTCAATATCCTATAGAGATACCATCTTCTTTTACTCTTACTTCTTTGTAATTCCCTTTATCAGACGAGTCAATACTTTTTCATAAAACTTTGAGTTTACTTTCATGTTAACTCTTAACAATTTGTATTGCAAATCTGCCTGTGTAAATCTATATCCCTAAAATGATATGTGCTTAGTTCTTAGATACACTTAGTGATTCCTCCTCATCGTGAGGATGAGCATGTCCATTCTTTTATTCTTCTCTTTTTTTTAATATAGAAGGAACTTTATTTAATTTTAAAATTGAGGAGGGATTTGCAAGGGAGGTTATCTTCACTTGATGATGATATTCTTGTTCATGGTCTTGCTGCCATGACTGAGCATGTTGTATAGTGTCTTTCGGGCCTTCAGTTCTTCTGAAATAAAGTCATGTTGTTCAGGGGCAGAGTGTCACTGGAGCATATCTTTAGGAGTACCTCCTTATCCAGATTCTTCATCTACTGCTCTGTCTCCCTGTGGCCTGAGCTCCTCGATAGAAATCATAAGACAGCTGTCGGTAAACCTCACTGGGCATGTTTCTGGCCTGTCTCGTCCACATACTGATGGTCGCATTGTGCTTGTTGCCATTTTTCTTGAAGTCCTGGGTGCTCCTCCCACTAGCTGTACTTGGCTTCCATGGCCATTTTGTCCTTAATGAAGTACATAGCTAACAGCAGAGACATGTTGGTCACCTCCATGCAAGCCACCTTCTGCACTCTTGTCTCGAGAAGCACTTTGTTCTGATACAGGATCTGGGCTCTTCTCCAGGAGCTAGTAGAAGAGGCCAAGAAATTCTACTGCTGCCTCTCCACAACCAAGTTGACTGCTCCAGCATATGCTGTCACACAGCTCTAGGAACCCAGCTGGGCTCAAAAGTTCATGAACTCTTCCTACTCTTCCAAATTGCAGGTCAGCCTCTAAGTATGGATCTTCTTCAGAGTATGGCAGAAATCTCAAGTGACACTAAACATGGTGACCCCCTTCTGCTCCAGATGCTCATCTTCCTCCCATCCCAACAGGGAGTCTCCAACTTATTCATAATACCCACCACTTTTTGTCTGTTGATCAGCTGCTAGAGCTACAGCAGCAATTGGGAGTCGCTTCTCCAGTTGTTACTGCAGCTGCAGCTCCACCTCATCCTCCTCCAGCACCTCTGGGACCCAGCGGTTTCACCTGACTGTGAGGGCTGTGGGTCGTACTTCCACAGCAAGGTCTGTCTCCCTATCTGCCTTGGGCACCTTGGGTACTGACATTAGTTCAGGCAGTCTGGAACCGAAGTTCCCATCTTGAGTCTGGGACCCAAAATGAAGTAAGTCATCAGCCTCCACCACCACCTCCTTCTTCTTGCACCGTTTCTTCACCTTCCTCTTGTTCTTTTAAAGGTAATCATCTCCTTAAGCATGAGGGGTTGGCCATGCTGCCCCGAGCCAGACAAGATTGTGGCTGCTCATCCTAGAGTTTGCATTGTACTTGAACAGAATGAAGAGGAGTTCTTGTTTCAGGTGGTGTAAGCTCTAGTTCCCTCGGGCAGATACTTGGGCTTCTTCAGTAGTGCCATGCTCTTGTCTTCCACCTCTTACCCATCCAGTTCACATGCACCAGCATATCCCCCTCTTCGTGCACCACATCTTTGTTCTTGAGGTTGAAGATGTTCTTTTCCCCTTCTCAAAAGGCATCATGGCATGTTCCCACAGCGAGCCTTTGTAGGTCACAGGCACTGTACAGGTCGCGCCACCTCTGTCCACATTCCTCCTCCACCAGAAAGCTGACCCTAAATTATTGGTCAATCTCTCCCAGTTATTTGGCTTTCTTTTCTGCCAAGTTATTTTCCCTCTGAAGCTGCCAACTCCTCATAATTCAAGCTTCAGTGTCATCCAACCAGTGGCCATCTTTCCCCAGTGTCTTTATCTTCCCCAGATTTGGCCTCAGCAGGTGTTTTTCTTTGGTGACTGCCAACTTCTTCCACGTAGCCTGCCAATGGAGTCTCACTCTCTAAATCCAGAGTCACCATTTGTGAAATGTCTCTTAACTAGGGTTTCAGATAAAAGTCTGCAACCAGAGTATGCTCACAGGGCTGTTAAAGGGCATTTCCCTAACTATAAATTGCTGTTAGCTAGCAGTATCACTATGTGAAGCATTTGGGATCTCTAGCTTAAGAGGTAGTTATTAAGTATAATGGTTTAATGGTCATTTAGCATGATGGACCTTCAAAGTGTAATTTCACTTCCATGTCAATTAAAATGAACACTTCTCCATGATAATCAAAGATCATACTAGCCTAACCTGGGATAGGTGAAGGAAAGCATAAAGATGTGAATGCCAGAAGTGCTCCATACCTGAAGCAGCCTAATTCCTGTGTGAATTTTGGTAAGGGGCTATTTTCTCTGAGCCTGTTTCAGTCACCTTTTCATCTATTTGTTTCTCTATCAGAAAAATCTAAAGTTTGTTTTTGGAGAGACACAGCAAAGGTGGTGGATTAGCAAGATCTTGAGCTCAACTCCTGTTCACAGACACAACAAAGTTGCATAGAGATATAAACTGCAATTTTCTAAAAAGAACTGAGTATTGGAGAACCAGCAACTCCATAAATAAATGTGATAGAAAAAAAAAAAAAAAAGATAGAAAAAGCTGAGATATGGTGTTGCCAGACTTGCTGGCAGTGATACAGAGCCTCTTTCAGAGACTGAAGGACTTACTTCATATTGGGTGCCCCAAAATCTAAGAACTGCACCTTAGAGGAGAGTGCATACATTGTGATGTGGAAAACAAAGGGACTTTCCTTTGGGGTACGGTAAGACTCTGGAGACAGAGATCTTGGAACAAAGAACAGCGGAAGTCAACAGATGAAGTATGCAAAGACCTAATTGGGAGGTTTTCATTTTTTGAAACAAAAATTCAGTGGGATGAATGAAAAAGAGGAGCTTTCCAGTGAATAGAGATACTGTTAGGTTTCCTCCCATTCTCTTTTATCGGTGTAACACTGGCACCGGGCGGGATGCCCTATTGGAGTTAGTTGTTCAAACTGAGGGACATTATATTGAAACAGGTTCAGAGGTCAAAATACCTGTACCTCCACCATCAGCAGTGTTTGCTACTGGCAGTGGTACAGCTTGCTCTCTTGGTTAGAGTACCTGTTGATATAAGGGCAGCAAGAACCTATGATAACAGTTGGCAGCCAGAGCCTGGAACTCCAGCACAGATGCTCAGTGCTTTCCTTCAAAACTTGTTTGTGGAGCTTCCAACTCTGTTGTGGCATCTCTCTGATGATTACAAGAGAGATTTCAGCATCTGAGAAACTGCTGTTCCTCCCGTACATGGGGCTGCTGCTTATCCACCTGCTTGCTACAACTTAAATCCCACAGGAACTGACAGGTGGAGCTTATGTCTCAGGGCTATACCTTGCAACTTGAAATCCTAACACAAAACTATTACATCAAAAAGAGGGGGGAAAGCCTTTTAGCCTAATCCGTAGAAATAAACACTGGAGATTAAAAAAAAAAAAAAGGAGACAAAGAAATTTATGCCAAATGATGGAGCAAGAAAACCCCCCAGAGGAAAATGCTAATGCAACAAAATTAAGTAAATTATGTGAATATTTCAAAACAAGTGTTGACTATTTTTACTGAAATTAAGAAAACCATGGATGAACAAAACAAAATCAACACAAAGCAAAGAAAATATGATAAAGTTTCAAACAGAATTCACAGACCTATAGAATGTAATTGCTGAACTGAAAACACAATAAAGGGTCTCGATATCTTGGAAGAAGCTTCCAATCAAATCAGTGAGCTCAAAGATAGGACAGTAGAACATACTCAAACAGAACAACAAAGAGAAAAATAAACAATGGAAAGTAATAATGATAGCATAACACAATTATGTTATACCATCAAACTGAACAACATGTGCATCATAGGAGTTCCAAAAGGAGAAGAGAGAAAGGGGAAGAAACTTTGACAAAAGTAATAGCTGAAAATTTCCCTAACTGAGAGAAGGAAACACAATCCAGATCCAGGAAACTCGAAGAGTTCCAAACAAAGGAACTCCAAACAGACACACACAAAGATACATTGTAATTAAAATAATGAAAATTTATGATAGAGAATCCTGAATAAAAAAAAAATCATATACAAAAGAATCTCCATAAGGTTGTCTACATATTTCTCAGAAGAAACTTCACAGGTCAGAAGGGAATATATTCATGATATATTAAAGTTCTAAAAGAAAATGGCTTCCAACCAAGAATACTCTATCCTGCTGGATTATCACTTAGAAGGAGCACTAAAGAGTTTTTCAAAAAAACAAAAGTTAAAGGAATTCATCATGATTAAGCTACCTTACAGAAAATAGTAAAAGGATTTATATAAAGTGAATGAAATACCATCTAGAAGCAGCCAGACACTAAAAATATAAAATAGGGGAGGAGAGTAGAAACGGGATGGTTTGAATGAATCTGAGATTAACATACTTTCAATTTAAGTAGGTTGTAAGCAAAACAATGATGAGATGTCATCTCACACTAAAGAGAATAACTGTTTTCCAGAAGACTAGAAACAACCAAAAATGATGTTGAGGATGCAGAGAAAAGGAAACTTTATGCACTATTTGTTGGGAGTACAAATTGGTTAAATCGTTTTGAAAAGTACTATGGAGATTCCTCATAAAATTAAAAATAGAAACTCCCTATGACCCACTTTGGAGGTATTTAACACCAAAACACTAACTTGAAGAGATATCTGCACTTTCATGTTTACCTTAGCATTATTTACAATAGCCAAGAGATGGAAGCAACCTCAGTGCCCATCAACAGATGATTAGATAAATAAAATGTAAATTGAAACACACATGGTTTTTTTAAAAGTGGTGATTTAGAAAGATAAAATCCTGCCATGAGAAACAAGATGGGTGAACCTAGAAGGAATTATGCTTAGTGAAAAAGTCAGAAGTAGGAAGTCAAATATCACATCATTTCACTCAAGTGAAATATATACAGAGAAATCAAACAAATGAACAGAATCAAATAAAAGTACATTTTTTAGCTTAACGTACCAAATTAATGGCTACCAGAATGAAAGGAGTGCAAGTTGGATAAAATGGGGAAGCTATATGAAGGATAGAATTGGACTGCTGATGGAGAACTTTATGTGTTTTTTTACAGATGGTGATCTGTTGACTTAATGATGTACACCTCAAACCTATAGAATGCTGTAATGTTGTGTTCTTTCAATAAATTTTTAATTGGAAAAAGTAAAAATTCATTGCTAAAAAGAGAGATGAATACCAAATAAAACATAGAGAATATAATTTCTTGTATACCTGGCCTATTCACAAGTTCAATAAATTGGAAAACGCAACTAATTGGGTGAAAAATACTCTGAAATGACTATTGTTTATTTTTATATAAATGCTGCTTTATTATCTTCTCCACTTTTCTCACCAGTCTAACATCTTTCTAATGTTACTTGATAGCCTACCTTTCTATTTTGCTGATAAATTGAAATTTTCAAAATGGAACTTCAGGGAGCAACCAGCTTCCCAGAACCTGGATACTGCAAAGCCCAGGCAAGTTGCTTATCCAACCTGAGGAAGGTCGGACAAGGAGGAACTAGGAAAGGGAATGTGATGAATTTAGGTCATTGGGAAAATTTAAGAAAACCCATCCAGCATTTAATACAATGTCTAGAGTGTAAATGTCACTAAATGGAGCTGATAGCATCGAGTGTGTTGGTTTGTCACTAATGGTCAAACATGCACAATGAATATTTATACTGAGAGTAAAAAAATTTTTTATTCCAGGATTGATCACCTGAAGAGAATGATGAACTAATGTCCTAAAGAGTCATCTCATCTCTCATCTGGGGTTAGGGCTTGTTTGCATTCAGGAATGCAGGAAGAGAATTTAGGAAGGAGAGGGGCAGACATTCAGGATTCTAGAGCTGTTACTTTGTACTGATAATTATCCCACATGACTCAATGTAGCTTCATGGGCTTGACCTTTAATCCCAGCTTTTCAAGGTTAATTATGTGCCAGCAATAAGATTGAGTCTAAGTGGGTACGTTTTGAAAGGAAAAAAAATGAGAAAATAATTATTTTATTCAACATGGAATTGTTAGGTCTTTAGAACAATGAGCATCTTAACATTTTAAGGATATAATGAAATATAATAGGCACACATTTTATTTGTCAAATAACATCATTGAAGTATACAAAGTAAAAACTATTAGAATATACAGGAAATGACAGAAATATACATGTAGGGACCTTTTTTAAATGCCACACTTATTTTCTCAAAGACTGATGATACTGCTGATGATGATGATGTTATTAGTTACATCTGACATTCATTGTCCAACATTTTGCTTGATACTTTCCATAAACTGTCACACTTAACCCTTTAGACAACCAGGAGGAAATGTGATTACTAACCTCATTTTTCAAATGACAGTTCTGAGATTTAGATACATTAATTAGTTTTCCCAAGCAGCTAATAAGTGGTAAAATTGGGATTAAAATCCAGACAAAATTACTAGAGTCCGTTTCTATTACTTTTACATTATTTAAACCCTCAAAGTCCAGGAGGTGTGTCCATTTTATTATTTTAGTTTGATTTTTTATTTGATCATGAGTATTTAAAAGGTGTTTTATAATTTTTGAAATGTATTTTATTCAAATTATATGGTTAATAATTTCTGGTTTAACTCAAGACAATCAGATAATATGCTCTACTTGTTTATATTGCTTGAAAATTTGTGGTAGCTTATTTTATGACTAAGTATATAATCATTTTATTAGTAATGTTATGTTTTGCCTGAGAAGAAAGTTAATTGGCACAGTGACACACACTTATGCTTATTATATTTAACCTGCTTGTCATGTTATTCAAATCTTCTTTCGTAATTTTTAGCTTTTTTTTGTTGCTGTTAATGGGAGAAGTATGTTAAAATTTCCCTCAGTGAGGAAAGTTTATAGTAATATAAGCACACATTAAATACCAAAAGACACCCCACAAGTTAATTTCTAATCATATATCTGAAGGAACCAGAAAGAAAAGAACAATAAAAAACTCAACAGAAAAAGGAAAACATTAAAATTAAAGCAATAATAAATAAATTTTTAAAAAGATAAATGAAAATAAGTGGTTTGTAAAAAATAAACAAAATTAATAAACATTCAGACTTAAGAAGAAAAAAGAGAGATTCCTAATAACCAGAATGAGAAAAGAAAAAGATGAAATTAAAACTACTGTCACAGAAGTACAAAGGGTCATAAGACAGCATCAATCTTGATGAAATGGATGTATTTCTAAAATCCTACACCACCCAAAACTGAAACAGGAAGACATAGATAACTTGAATAGACCAATCACAAGTGCAGAAATTATAGCAATAATCAAAAATCTCTTAAAAAATAAGAGTGCTGTACCAGGTGTTCTAGCAATAAATTCAATGATACCAAACATCTCTCTTGAGCTCTTTCACAAAATCAAAGAGAAAGGAGAACTCCCAAATAGATTCTATGAAGTTAACATCACCCTGATTAAAAAATCAGACAATGACAGCACCAAAAAATAAAATTACAAAACTATTATCACTGATGAATATAGATACAAAAATTCTCAACAAAATCTTGGTAAACTGAATTCAACCACATAAAAATTCATACATCCTGACCAAGTGGGATTGCAGGGACACAAGGCTGGTTTAACATATCCAAATTAATGTAATATACCAAATCAACAAAGAAGAAAGAAGAAATCATATGATCATACCAATAAATGCAAAAAAGAATTTGACAACTGTTAACACCTATTCATGATAAAAAAATAGAAATAGAAGGCATGTATCTCAACATGAGAAAAGCAATATATGACAAAACTATAGCTAACATCACCTCGATGGTAGTAAAACTGAAAGCCTTCCTCTAAAATCTAGAATAAGATAAGGTAGACAACTCTCACCCCTACTAATCAACATTCTGGAAATCCTAGCCAGAACAATAGGCAAGAAAAGGACATTAAAGAATATCAATCATAAAGAAAGAAATAAAACTATTACTAGTTGCAGATTTCATAATGTTATAACTAGAAAGCCCTAAAGACTCCACCAAAATATCCTGACAGAAACAATAAATGAATGCAGAAAAGTGAGGATATAAAATCAATGTGCAAAAATCAGTAGCACTACTATATGCAAACAATTAACTAAAGGAAAGAGAAATGAAGAAAAACATCTTGAGAGGCAACAACAACAATAAAAATGGTGGTGGAAGCAGATCCTGATTTGAACTAGGAAGACAGCTGACTTTCTTTCAGCTAAGAGATAGACAGGGAGTTTATCAGCACCCCAACAATTTGGAAATGACTCAACAGCATTTAGAAATGTACTGAAGGGAGTATAAACACCCGTGATTAGAGATGGTTGAGTGCAGGCAAACAGCAGCCTGGGTAGGGAAAGTGGTAGAAGGGTAAAGTGGTAGGCAATGAGCAGAGTGGTGCCAATTGGAGATGATTATTCTCTGGCAGTGAGGGTTTACCCTCTAATGAATTACATTGCCAGATAGAATCCTAGAGGGAGAAGATAGCTAGAGACTCTGTTGTGCTGAGGGAAAGCCCAAATAGAGAGGGTTGGACCTGAAGTACCAGTCTGCACATAGTTGGAGCACCAGGGAGAATAGCACTCTTCTCTCTCCACCAAGATTCCTCAGGATCTAGGTCCAAAGGAGATGAATTGTAATACCACAGTGTGTGCACTGCTGGAGTCAATTCTGGAGGTTTAGATAAGAGGGCTGGCTCAGTTGGTGTCAGCAGATTCAGGCTCACCCAGACCCATCTGAAGATAGCAACAACCCTTCCGCACACAACCCCTGTATCTCTACCGACCCAGGAGCTATACCCCACCTCTCAACAGAACAAAGAGGCCTGAAAGAAACAAAAATATTAAGCAAAGCCAAAGCACCACCTATTAACAGGAGGAACAGTATCAGCTCACCAAGAAGAACATGGGAAAAAGAAAATCATGACATCTAAAGAGACCATGGAAACACAGGAAGACATCCCATTGGAGACCAGTTTGGAAAACATCGATACTGTTTAACTGTTTCTCTCTAACAGATAAGGAATTCAAAGTTGCAGTCACCAAAAAAAAAAAAAAAAAAAAAAAAAAAAAAAAAAAAAAAAAAAAAAAAAAAAAAAAAAAAAAAAAAAAAAAAAAAAAAAAAAAAAAAAAAAAAAAAAAAAAAAAAAAAAAAAAAAAAAAAAAAAAAAAAAAAAAAAAAAAAAAAAAAAAAAAAAAAAAAAAAAAAAAAAAAAAAAAAAAAAAAAAAAAAA
>RJWH01008336.1:0-31456 GCA_004363575.1 Solenodon paradoxus
ACATTAGAAAAAAAAAAAAAAAATTAGGAATCTTTGTATTGCAGGTCTCAACCAGAAGACCTGTGACTCCAGTAACTCCAAGATCAAGGTTAAGTTTGAGGAGGACAGCTGGCGGGGGGCTGAGTCCGGCAGGGTCCACCCACCCAGGATGGAGGGAGAGGATGACAGCGCCCTTGGGCCCAGGGCGTGGGGCCCGCAGACTTCAGGGTCCATCCGAGGAGCCCGGGCTGAGGTCCGTGACCGTGCTCTGCATCCCCGGGGAGTCCCCACTACCCGAGGCAGAGTTAGTCCACGGAAAGCCCGGCCCCTCCTGCACCTGCACCGTCGGCGGAAGCTCAAGGCACCCGCGTCTTCGACTCCCGCTCGGTGCGCTGTCTACGGTGCCCGCTCCCGCTGGCGGCCGCGGTTGTATCGTCTCCCGGGCCTGACGGCGCTGAGCTAGGGGCGCCTAGGGTGGCCCCGTAGGTGTTTTGGGATCTTTGTGCCCCATGCGCGGGTGTAGGGCTGCGGTCCGTGGGCCCGCACCCGCCGGGGGCGTCCGCTGTTTTCTCAAGTTTCTCCAACCGCGGTGTCACCCGGGAGGTGTGAGGACTGGGAGGGAACCCTGCTGTCCTTCTCGGAGGCGCCTTGGCTGGGTGTTTTCTTGTCTCCAGGTTTAGGATGAGTGGGTGGTCCCGACCTGCAGGTTTTCACCTTGATCCCAAGTCTCCAGCCCCGGGCCTTGGGCTTTATGTTGCCAGCATTTCAGTAACCTGAGACAGAAACCCCCGTCCGTTCGACCTTTAAATCTGTAAATTGCAGTGGGCTTGAATTAGGATAAGTTTAAAATTTTTAATTGCATCAGAGGAAATTTTCATCCTATAAAGCTCTTCTTCTAATTTATGATCCTGACATATCATTTATGATCCTGACATATCGTCCCGTTTTATTCCTTACGTTCAAATGCTTAAGGGCCACTGAGACTTCATTAACTTGCTGCTGACATCTGACGTCATTAGAAGTGGCTGTCACGTGATGAAGGTAGGCTCTGCATCTGATGTCAATAAAAGGCGCTGTAACGTGATGAACATGGGGTCGGCGTCTGACGTCAATAATATAATAATAATAATATGCCTGTCATCCCTGTCACTCCAGCCGGTGAGTGCTTCCGGCAGGCGGCGTTCCGGTGAGTCGCAAGGGCGTAGAGCCGGGTGAGTGCTCGCTCCAAGGTCGGTGCAGGGGGCCCGCCCTGTGGTTCCGCTAAACCGTTCCCTCTTCACACATGAAGTGGACATGGAGTCAGTATCCCGGGTCTTCTCTAAGAAGTAGGGCAAACATTTCAGGAGGCTAGCCCAAAGCAAAATGTGTTTCCTTGGCAATTCACCCATTTCTCTCCAGGATTTAGGTCTCAGGTGGGAGACGTCAGAAGGCATGCTGGGTGGGACCGGAGCTCCGGGAAGTTCTAGAGGAAAGACGAGGTCTGGAAGGAGGGGTATGATCAGGCACAGGAGCCCCCAGTTCCACGTGGTCAGAAGGAGGGGACACAGGTGAATGGAAGAAAAGCCCTCTCTGTCAGGCACAAACAGCATCTTCTACTTTCTGGGACTTCTTGAGACGTGAACGGTTTGTGCCCATTCCTCTGGCTTTTTTGCAAATGAGTGTGGATGTGTTTGTTCTAACTCCCAATTTCTGGCTTTGGTCACAAAAGAATGTGCATGAGATGAATTCTTGATTGTTCTAAGTTACAAATTCTCAGAATGATCACAAATGAGTGTAGATGAGTTGAAACGCTGATTGTTCTTTCTCCCAAATTCTGCCATTGGCACCAATAGAGAAAAACGTCTGCTCTTCACATGTTCTTCTATCCAAGAACCTCAGACTAGAATTCTGGTGGGCCCCAGGGATCACAGAGGGTTTCTTCCTTCCTTTTGCTTGGGAAGACCTAGGCTCCAGCACATCCCCTACACAGGACATTCATCAGATGTGTGGACGGAGAACAGGACTGGATGAAGTGACCTTCCAGCTCCCAGGTGTGTCCTTGAGAGTTGATGTGTCTCCTGAGAAACTTCCATCTAAGTGAGAAGCAGTAGGCAATCAAGTCTCTCCCTCTCTCCTCCCTTCCCTGGTCTCTGACTACCGGGCAGGCATCCGTAGTCCTCTACCTTAGGCCAGTCTGTTTCTCTCAAACTTATGTGTCCAAACACTGAGCTGACCACACAGATGGGCACTGGACTGCCTAGGTCATTCAGACAGCCCATGGAGATCATTCATGGACCACTGTTCATGTGGCTGAAGTAAGGAACTCCTTTCTCACAGATTCCTAACTTGCCAGAGGCAATAACATTCCCAGCTGTTGCGTGTGTCCCTGGTCACCACAACTACATGGCAGATGGTGGTTCTGAAATCCTTTCTGTCGTAAGCGAGCTTGAAGCACACACGCAAGCCATGCTGAGCAACTCTGAGATGCTGGGATTTATCGGTGAGATGGGGTGTGAGTTTATCACCAGAGCAAAGCTCATTTTTCTTAAGGGCTCTTGCCATCATGGGAAGAGAGCAGGAGCCCTTGGAGGGCAGGTTTGACGCAACGGTAAGTGAGCCCTTTTCTTCCTTGGCCTTCAGAGTCAGACCTGTGCCGGAACCCAGGCACCCTCAGGAGTGCGGGGCCTGCTCATTTCCCTGACCCAGCATCTGTGCTGATATGCAGACATCTGTCTCTTGTTCTAATTAACTTCATTCATTAGATTTTAACCCTTAAAACCTTGCTTTTAAGCCACAATAAATAAAGCAAATCAGTGTGTAACATATCCCATATTAGAGGATTCACAAATATAGAATTCTCTATTAGGTAGGCCAAGACGTGTGTTAAAAACTTAAGCTCCATAGTTTTTCTGCTAGGTGACCCTAGTTTAGGAATTACTCTTTTGGTAGCACAGTTTAAAGTTGTGGTAAATTCTCATTATTTAACATACTTAGTATAAAGTTCTTTACAGTTAAAGTTACTGACATTGACAAACGTTCCAGAGACTTAAAAAATTCATTGCTGAAGATTTCTTAATTCCTTTCTGACCAGGAGCAACCAGGGTGACATTTGAAACCAAACAATTAAAACCAGTTTTTTTTTAAATGCAAAATTTCCCATACCATAAACCTGAAAAAGAATCCAAATTTGTTCTTTACTGAAGTTAGCAACACAATAAAGAAGTCTTCCATGATTCAGTGACACACAGACTAATCTTGACATGTACTTTCACCACATATTCACAGACACACACAAAACTCAAACACTTTTGCATTTACAAACACACAAAAACACAAAAACCACACTCTTCATTTAAAACCATAATGATATGACAGGCAAAATACAGGTATTCTTAAGCCAATGATTATTTCTTAAAAGATTGATCTTAAAATTTTGATTTCTAGAAATCAGCTGACATATTTTAACTATGTCTTCCAAGTAAGCGGGATTTAAATGAGCGCTCAAAAATTATTTTTAAATTAAAACTACAAGTTGTGGGGTTGCAGGTTCCTCAAAGAACCCATGACAGAGTCAGGCGAGTGAGCAAGCAGAGATTTAATTACAGGGTAAAGGAATGGAGGCGACCAAGGGAGGCCTAGACCCTGTGGGTTCAGAATCACTCCACATATCGGACAGGGGCAGCAAGTAAGCAAGTTGGGGATTTATTAGTGGGGAGCAGAGAGAGAGGATGGAGATAGCCAAGGGAGGCTAAGACCCCATCTCCTTGCCTGTGGCCTGGGTTTTAAAGGAAAAACCCACATGATGAGGAGGGGATGGAGAGAGGCTGTCAGGCCAGGTTTCAGTTCCTGATTGAGCAAGGGGACATTGTCCTTTGAAGTTATGGGTGTTCTTCTTCAACCTGTGTCATTCCTTTGTTCCTTTGTGGAGGGTTCACTACACCTGGGACACAACTTGCATGTCAGACTGTCCACAGGCTTTCCTCATCTCCAGGTGATTGTTTTCCTTTTCTTGGCTGGGCGGTGGTGCCAGAGACAGTTCGCTGTCCTGATGTCTGAACTTTGATCCCTGGCCTAACTCGCTCTTGTGGGGGTCCTGACACAAGTCATTACATGACTCATCAAAGCTCTATCATCTTAACCAAGGATAAACCCAAAGAACTGTACTTCCAGCCACAAACACATCCAAATAATAAGATAGACACGTGACCAGTTTGACAGTCAGTTTGACAAAGTGAATTTCCTTTATCATTTAAATTTTTATAAATATTTTCTTTGGTACTTTGAAGTCATGTTGTATTCTTGATATTATGGGGTGTAGGTGTGTGTGGGTGCCTGTGTTGTTAATTTACATAAAAATATGAGTTGGAGGTTGGAGAATTTATAGATGAATTTAAAATACTTTTTTTTTTTCAAGAAATTCCAGGTGGTGTATGTGTAAAATGTCTTCTGGCCTCTTATTGTTTATTCTTTTACTTCGTTGACTTCATCAGTGTGGTTTAGTTATTTAAGAAAAGGTGCAGGTGAGAATGAAGGTGAGCAGAGTCAGGCAGGAAGAGGGAGGAGGGAGAAGCACTCCACTCTAGTTGTTCATCTTGACTTTCATCTCAGTCCCAGGTCTTCACCCAGGTCCTGGGAATGTGTATCCTGTGCTCTCTGTGGAAGGCAGCTGACTAATATGCTGCTCCACCAGGGCACCTGGGGAGGATTTAATTTTCGATAGATACAGATATTGTAGAAGAAACTGTACTAGAGAATTAACTCCATGTTGTGAGCTAAAAGCACAACTTCAAAGGTCAATATCAACAGCATATGTTAATTCATTTTAAAGAGGAAGGCAGGGAGGCAAAAAGGAAGCAAGAAGGGGAGAAGTATTTTATTTTGTTAGTGTGTTTTTTAGTTGTCTCCTCTCCTCATAAGTGGGTTCTTGGGCTGTGTGTGTGCAATGTGCCCAACCTCTTGATCCCCCAGGGATCTTTTGTCATTTCCTGTAGATTTTGGGGAAGGTACTAAGGTATGGATGTGGACTCTCTTAGTTTTATGGTGATAAAAGCCAGGATGGAAGCAGATGGAGTGAGGCTACCCTGTGATATGCAAATGCTTCTATCAGGCTTGTACATGATACATGACTATGGAACCATATATCTTACTTAAATAACTACAGATCACTGCTATTTAAAGTAAAAAAAAATGTAAGCCGGTTCAGCAATAAGAGACAGAAACAAGGGAGCCAGACAGGCAGGGAAAGCTCCCTTCTGAGAAGAGATAGAAAAGAGCAATCCGAGGGAAGCTGTGAGAGAGGGGCTTTTAAGGGGGCAGTCTCCAGCTAACATGGTGGGTTAGGGGTATAGAGAACAGAGAATAGAGAATGGGGAAGTACTCAACTGAACAGTGTTGTTTGTAGTTCCCTTGTTGTATAAATATCTGTGACACCCTCACAACTTCTGGCATTACTTCATATTCATGAGTGGCTTTACTTCACATAGAAAAACCAACCCTCTTTGGACCATCAGTAAAGTGCAGCCTAACATCTGTCTTGTTTTTACTGTGTGTGGGTTTTCGGGCCACTCAAATAACCCACTGGCATTTAGGCGAGTGAGCAAGCAGAGGTTTAATCAGAGGGTAAAGGGATGGAGCTGACCAAGGGAGGTCCAGACCCCGCGGGTCAGGGTCGCTCCACATACCAGACAGGAGCAGCGAGTAAGCAAGTTGGGGGCCCATTAGTGGGGAGCAGAGAGAGAGAGGAGAGAGAGGACTGAGCCTGCCAAGGGAGGCTGAGACCCCCATTAGTGGGGAGGCTGACTCGACGCCTTGCCAGTGGCCTGAGTTTTTAAGGGAAAATCCCACATGGTGAGAAGGGGGATGGAGAGAGGAGTCTGCAGACCAGGTTTCAGTTCCTGATTGGCCAAGGTGGCATTGTCCTTTGAAGTTATTGGTGGTCTTCTTCACCTATGTCATTCTTTTGTTTCTTGGTGAAGGGTCTGTGCTGGTCACGTACTATATGTTCCACATTCCCACATGTCAAACTCATCCATCAGCTTTCCTTATTGATCGGACGCATCGATGACTGGGTGCTGGAGCCAGAGGCAGTTCAGTGACCTGATAGTTAAACTTTAATTCCTGGTCTAAGGCTTGCTCTTGTGGGGGTTCTGACATACTGCAGTGGATATTGAATGTGTTTCTAACATCACGTCCCTAGCACATTGTTGGAAGCCTGCGTTATTTCCTTTCCAACGAGATCGTACATGCCATGGGGATGAGAATTTTATTCATATTCCAAACAACAAAGAAAGGTTGAGATTTATAAATGATACTCTATAATAGCACATTAGGAAATGAGTTAATACAAAGATAGAACATTAATATGCATTTGTAATAAAAATCACTCATCAGAATAGGAATAGAAGGCACATATCTCGAAATCATAAAAGCCATATATGACAACCACACAGCTACCATATTAAATAGTGAAAAACTGAAAGCTTTTCTTCTAAGGTCTGGAAGAAGACAAGGATGGTCACTCTCTCCTCTACTATTCAGGATAATTCTGAATTCCTGGACAAAAAAAAAAAGAAGAGGACATTAAAGGAATTCAAATTACATGTAACTTTATGATTTTCAGATATGGTAATATACCTAGAAAACCCTAAAGACTGAAAATTATCAGACATAATAAATACAGCAAAGTAAAAGGCTCAGAGAGCAACAATGGTGCATCCTGGTGGAGTATTGGTTTCATCTGCTGCCTCTGGGCTGGCACAGCACATGCACCCCAAGGATCCTGCTACGTTTCCCGGCCTGGAGTAAACAACCAACATAAATAGATAAATAAAATAAAGCACTTTTTCTCCTCCCCCGCCCCCCACACCGCCTGCCTGCTTCTGCTTGCTTTCGTGCCTGCACCTTTGAAAAAAAATCAGCAGCATTTTGTGTGTTGCCTTGTAACCAGGAGGCTGAGACTGCTGGTTTGTGGACTGTGGAAAGCCCAAGCACTCTGGGGTCAAAGCCCCAAATACAACTAACTGAAAATGCTTCTAACCATCCTTGCTTCCCCCACTTCCTTCCATCCTTCCTCCTCTAAAAAATGTCATCAGAGTATCTATGTAAACAGTGAACTCAAAGAAAGAGAAATTGAGAAATTCCATTTACAATAGAACAAAATATAAAATACCTGGTTAAAAATTTAACAAGGCAGATGAAAGACCTATATACTTCAAAAACTGTAAGACATTGATAAAAGGATAGAAGGAAACACCAAGAGATGGGAGAATAGTCGATAACCATGGATTGGAAGAGTTAATGTAGTTAAAATGGCGATCCTCCCCAATGACAGCTATAAAGCTATATAGTAATTCCTATCAAAACACCAGGAACATTTTTCAAGGAAATTGAGTAAGCAATAACTGGAGTTTTGATGGTATTAATAAAGACCTCAGTTACCCAAAGCCATCCTCAGAAAAAAATAATTATACAAGAATCACACTTCTGCATTCCAATGACACTATAGAGCAACTGTCAAATATGACATTGGAACCCCCCCCCCAAAAAAAAAAAAAAAAAACCTATGACGGTTGAAATAAAATTGAGAGCTCAGAAATAAGACCAAACCTATATGGACTGTAAATTTTTGGCAAAGATGCCAAGAGCATACATTGGAGAAACGGAAGTCTTCAAGAAATGGTACCGAGAATTTGGACAAACACCTGCAAAACAAAACAAAACAAAACAAAAACAAAAAAAGGCTGGATCACTCAGTAGCACCACATGTGAAAATTATCTCAAAATGCAGGCAACCATTTTAGGTTGGGAAGCTTAGAATTTGTGGGTAGAGCTTGAATTTGGTTTCACCTTCTCTGATAATTATTTTAAAAGAATAAACTCAGTATAATGATAAACATACATAGAATTTCAACATTGGTGTAATTGTGAGATAGCTACAGTTCAAGAATAAGACGAGAGTATTCAGAAGCAATCTTGTGAGAATGTGAGGTTAGAATAGGCCTCTTGATATCACAAAGAGGTCACAATAGGATTTTCAAATAAAGGTGATGGGGAGGTATTGTGTAAAGTGAGGAGCAAGTTAACTGTGCCTGTTATGGATCTTCTCAAAAGATAAGTTTTCTTTAAAACATACATATGCTTCTGTTACTCAGGTTGAAGTACAAACGGAATTCTAGAAGCAGCATCCTTGTCCTTAAGTAATTTTACTACTTAGGTAATGGACACATATCCCACTCTGAATCCTGTAAATTCCTCATCTAAGAAAACTGATGCTGTCTTTATTTCTCAGGTCATCAAAGAGAGACCAGGGCAAGATAATCACATATTTAAGCAAAAAGTAAAGAGAAAAAGGGAAAATAAATGGTAGTTGAGTAATTTATGCTGAAATCTATGACTACAGAAAAGGCAAATATTTTGATCAAATATATACTCATGAATCGAAAAAGAAAAAAGTTTAAAAAGTAAAAGAAAATAAAAGATAAGATGTTAGAATGTCTTTTAATGTAGTTTGTCACCTTAATTCATTAGGGAGAAAAAATAATATCTGAAAATCAATACTTATTCTTTATTGTGTTCAACTTATTGTTTCTAGAATTATTCATAGGTATGGTTATTGTTTATCTCATTTTAGATGTTCAGTCATTGGATGAGCTGCAGGAGACCAACCAGGAAAGCCAGGGAAGACGTTTGTGGCGAGGTCTACATGCCAAGAATGAAACATCAGATAAGGAGGGAAATGACTCTGGAAAAACATGTCATCTGAGCTCTATCCATATTTCTGAACTGATTATAAGCAAGGGAAGTTATTCAAGAATGTTGCCTGAGGAGTTTAACATACATAAGAATATAGATCTGCCTGTTCAACCTGACAAGATGCTTGCTGTGGAAAAACCTGAGGGCCAGAATATATCTAAACAATTCTTGCACTATCCTAAACATCCTGGTGATAAGTGTAATCCAAGTGGCAATAATGTCAGCAAAACCTTACATCTCACACACTTTCAGAGAACTCCATTAGGTGAGGACACTTTTGAATGTAATGTACATGGTAATTTTTTCAAGAAAAAGTCTAATTTTGTTAAATATCAGAAAATACACACAGGGGAAAAATCTTATGTATGTAAAGAATGTGGGAAACTGTTCAACCGGAAGTCAGACCTCACTGTACATCAGAGAATTCATGCACGAGAGAAGCCATATGAATGTAAAGAATGTAGACGAACTTTCACCTGGAAGTCAGCCTTCATTGTGCATCAGAGAATCCACACAGGAGAGAAACCCCGTGAATGTAAAGAATGTGGAAAACCTTTCTCTGTGAAGTCGGTCCTCACTGTACATCAGAGAATTCATACCGGCATGAAACCCTATGACTGTAAGGAATGTGGGAACGCTTTCTTCACAAAGTCAAAGCTCACTAAACATCAGAGAATTCACACTGGAGTGAAACCTTATGAATGTAAGGAATGTGGGAAAGCTTCCTTCAGTAAGTTACACCTCAGTAGACATCAGAGAATTCACACAGGAGAGAAACCCTAAGAACGTAAGGAATGTGGGAAAGCTTTTTCCTGGAGGTCATCTCTCACTGTACATCAGAGAATTCACACTGGAGTGAAACCCTATGAATGTAAGGAATGTGGGAAGCTTTCTCCACAAAGTCACAACTCACTAAACATCAGAGAATTCGCATGGGAGTGAAACCCTATGAATGTAAGGAATGTGGGAACGCTTTCTCCAGGAAGTCACACCTCTCCGTACATCAGAGAATTCACACAGGAGAGAAACCCTATGAATGCAAGGAATGTGGGAAAACTTTCTCCAGGAAGTCACAACTCTCTGTACATCAGAGAATTCACACAGGAGAGAGACCCTGTGAATGTGAGGAATGTGGGAAGGTTTTTCCACAAAGTCAGAACTCACTGTACATCAGAGAATTCACACTGGAGTGAGACCCTATGAATGCAAGGAATGTGGGAAAGCTTTCTCCAGGAAGTTACACCTCAGTAGACATCAGAGAATTCACACAGGAGAGAAACCCTATGACTGTAAGGAATGTGAGAAAGCTTTTTCCTGGAAGTCATCTCTCACTGTACATCAGAGAATTCACACTGGAGTGAAACCCTATGAATATAAGGAATGTGGGAAAGGTTTCTCCTGGAAGCCACTCCTCACTAGACATCAAATAATTCACGCTGGAGAGAAGCCCTATTAATGTAAGGACGTTACTACTGGAAGTCAGACCTGACTGTCCACCATAGAGTTCACACAGGGACAGCCTTGTAATGCAGACACCGTTTACGGGTTCACTAAACATTCATGTTTTGGTGGGCACTGAGTCTGTATTTCTGTCTCCTCTTATCATGGTTTGTACTCTGTAGCTGAGTTCTGATCCGATTTGTCTGTTGATTTATTTTGTTTATATTTCACCTATGAGTGAACCCACCATGTTCTTTACTTGTTGGTTTATTTCACTTATCGTGATCACCTCCGTTTCCATCCAGGTTTTATCAAAGGGCACAATATCATCTTTTTCAACAGAAGCACAGAATTCCATCGTGTATGTAGACCACAGCATTTTTATCCAGTCATCTGTCCACAGGCATTTAGACTATTTCTGTGTCATGACAATTGTGAATCGTGCTGTTGTGAACATAAAGGCTCAGATATCTGTGTTCTAGTCAGTGTTTTTTATTCTCTGTGTATACGCCTAGAAGTAGGATTGCTGGATCAATTGCTAGGTCCGTCTTTTTTTTTTTTTTTTTGAGGATTCTCATACTGTTTTCCAAAAGGGTTGCACAAATTTACACTCATATCAACAGTGTTTGAGGGATTATTTCTCTCCACTCCCTCTGAAATCCTTGCTTCCAGTATTTTTGATATAGGTCAGACAATCTCACCCATGTGGGGTGGGTTTTCATTGTA
This sequence comes from Solenodon paradoxus, assembly GCA_004363575.1. Classification (NCBI taxonomy): domain Eukaryota; kingdom Metazoa; phylum Chordata; class Mammalia; order Eulipotyphla; family Solenodontidae; genus Solenodon; species Solenodon paradoxus. The sequence continues at coordinate 10,876 of RJWH01008336.1, forward strand.
GATTTATCTGCATTTCTCTCGTGATGAATGATGTGGGACATTTTTTCATGTGTTCTGTTGGTCATTTCTGAAAAGTTTTCTGTTCATCTGCTCTGCCCATTTTTTGGAGTGGGTTCTCTGCTTTTTCTGTTGCTATATGTACATTTTATATTTTCAGAGGTATATTGTGTGAATGTTCTCTGTGATCTGGGTGCATTTCTCAATTAGGTGTGATTTCTTTCATTAGACAGAAGCTCTGGTTGGATGTGGTGCCAATGACTTATTTTTATTTTTGATTTGCTCTGCCATGGGTGTCTCTTCCTCAGACATCATTGAGGTTGATGACATCGAGTGTTTTCTTTTATTGATTTTACAGCTTTGGGTCTTATGTCCAGGTCTTTGATGCATTTTGAGTTAATATTAGTGTATGGTGACAAAGAGAAATCTAGTTTCTTTTTTTTTTTTTTTTTTGGCAGGTATCTTCCTAGTTTCCCAACATCTTTATTTGAATAGGTTTTTCATCCTGCATTGTATGCTGTTGGTTCCTTTATCAAATGATTGATAGCTCATTTAGGTGTGTTTTTATTTCTGGGGTATTAATTTTATTCTGTTTTTCTATTTTTGTTTCCATTCCATTTCTATGCTGTTTAGATCTTAATCACTATAGTATAATTTGAAGTGTGGGAGTGTATTTTCTTATTTTTTTATTTTGAGGTTGATAACTTTGGCTATTTGAGGTGTGTTGTGGGTCCAGACAAATTTATGTGTTGTTTGTTTAATGTCCTTGAGAAATGTCCCTGGAATTTGTATATTGTTTTGGGTGGTGTGGCCAGTTTTAATGACACTTCATGAGCATGAAGTGTCCTCTATTTCTTTCGTTAATGCGTTGTAGTTTTTGATATAGGGATATTTCACCTTGCTAATGTGTTCATTCCCAGATCTTTATCTATTTTGGTGGTATTGTGAGTGGAATTCTTTTATTAATTCCCTTTTCCTCTAGTTGATTGCTTTCATTTGGAATGCTCTTGAGTCTTGTACATAGTGATTTATATCCTGCCACATTGCTATTTCATTTATTATTTCTAGTAGTGACCTTGTCGAGTCTAGAGTTTTCTAGGTATAATATCAGGTCATCTGCAAATAATGATTGTTTTATTTTTTCTTTTCTAATTTGGATTTCTTAATGTCCTTTTCTTGCCTTATTGCTGTAGCCAACACCCACAGAGTAATGTTGAATAGCAGTGATTTAGAGAGGGCCTCCTTGTCTGGTTCCAGGTTAGGGAAAGGCTTCCCATTGTCTGCCAGTGGCCATGATGTTGGCTATGGGTATATCATATATGGCTTTTCTTATGGTGATGTATGAGCCTTCAGTCACCAGTTTGGTGAGTGATTTTATCATAAAAAAAAAGTGTTGAATCTTGTCAAATGTGTTTTCTACATCTACTAATACTGATGTGACAATGCAGAGCATAAAATCTATAAGACAGGTTTGCAGACATATAAACAGGAGATATGACTGGCTGGCTAGGTATTGTGGGGATGGGCTTACAGCAAAGAACCTTAGCAACCCGGGTCTTGAGACACAATCCTTAGTTATTCCCACCAGAATTCTAGGTCACCTTACAGCCCACAAGAACTCCAGGCAACCATACCAGCTCTCTCAGCTCCCTTGAGAGCTTTAGCCCCTGGGTACACCTCAAGGGGAGGTATCCCTTCCAGATTTAGATGAGCCACCATTTTGATGGAGATCACTCTTCTGTAACTTTCAAGAAATGCGGATCTTGGTTTTGCTGAGTTGTTTCTAATAAACTTGCCATACGATACTGGTAATGGTACTTTCTCCACAAATTCTTTCTGGAGGGACCCTGAGTTTCATCATGGTATCCTAGCTCTCACCCCTCACCCACATCAATATGATCATATGATAATTGATTTTTCCTTTGTTGTGGTGTTTGGCATTGTTTGACTTCCATATGTGGAACCATGTTGCATCCCACGGGAATAAATCCCACTAGGCCACGATTTATGCTTTTTACTCTGTGTTGAATCTGATCAGTCAAGATGTTGCAGATTATTGCATCTCTGTTCACCAGTGATACTGGTCTGTTGCTTTCATTTCATTTTTGGTGGTGCCCTTGACTGATTTTGATACTGGGTAATGTTAGCCTCATGGGATGTATTGGGGAGTTTTACTTACTCTGATTTCCTGGAAGAGTTTATGGAGAGTATATGGAGGATAAGAGATGGCTCTTTACTGAGTAGTAGAATTCACTAGTGAAGCCATTGGATCCTGGACTCTTGATCTGGGAAATTTTTGATGACATTTTGGTGTTTGCGATTGGTCTGTTCAAGTTATCTATGTCACTCTGGTTCAGCGCTGGGGTTGAAGAATTCTAGAAATAGGTCACATCTTGAAGACTGGTGAATTTATAGGGACATGGGTGATTACAATAGTCCCCTATGAACCTTTCAATCTATGCAATGCCTGCTATGATCACATCTCATTTTCTGATATTTTTATTAGGGATTCTTTATTTTCTATGTAAGCCTAAGTGTCTGTGAGTTTAGTTAATTTTGCAAAGAACCAGCTGTTGGTTTAACTGATTTTCTACATGACCTTTTGCTTTAAATTTCTTTAATTTCCAGTAGTTTTTATCACTTCCGTTTCATAGAGGTTTTTGTTTTTATCATTCTTTTTTTCCTAATCCCTTCAGGTGTGTGGTTAGATAATTCATTTGTGATGTCTTGGGTTTTGTGACCTTATATTACTATAAGCTTTCACTGTAGGACTGCTTTTGCCACATCTGTTACCTCATTCCTTCAATTTACGTGTTTCCAAATAACTTTTAATTCATCTTTAATTTCCTCCTTGGTCTGGAAATTATTCAGGAGCACATTGTCTAATCTCCACATCTTTGTGGTTCTCAGTGAGCATTGTATTGCTTCATCACTTAGCTGAATGACATCCAACTTCATATTCATAAATGGCAGAAATGTTCCCAGTGGGAAATGCAGAAATGTGCTCTGCCCATCTGTGGTGTTGAGGAACCAGGTTGCAAGGTCCCTCTATAGACCCAGGTAAGAGACAGCCTGAGAGAGTGGAACCACTGAGCTAAGCAATGAAGGTATGCGCATGGAGGGATGCATGCTTGTGGGGGTCCAAACCTGGAGGCACAGGGTGAGAAGGCGGCACAGCACCTGGGGGGAAGGGGACTCGGCAGGTGCTTAACTTAGAGAGGATCCCTAGAAGAGCTGACCACATTGGGCACAGAAATAGCTGTACTGGCACCCTCTCTGTACTTTGTATTGGCTTTTATTTTTGTGAGGTGGAAAGGTGTTTTATGTATTCTCAGTAACAGACTTCTGGAATATAGAACACAGAAACATTTTTCTCGCACTCTGATCTTGTCATTTGTCATCCTGGACAGTATCAATATACATTTTTAAATTTAGAGGCATTTTTCTGTGTTTTCCCTTTTGTTGTCAGATCTGAAAAACAACTTTTCAGGCATTTAGGTCATGTTCTGCTCTTGATTATTGCATGTGATGCTGCTATAAACGTGGGGCTTATAATTTATATTAGTGTTCTTGTGTTTTTTAGAAAAATACCCCAGAATGGGATGACAAGATCATAAGGGATTTCTATATTTAGTTGCTTGAGGGATCTACATAAATGATTTCAATAAGGAGAGGACCAATTTATACTCCTAGCTATAATGTAGGTGTTGTTTCTCCACACCCTTGTCCTCACTTGCTTGTTTCCAGTATTTTAGATAATAGCCATTCTCACAACTGGGAGCTGATACCTCATTATTTTCATTTTTGTTTTCCTACCAACAAGATATATGGATGACATTTTGGCCCTCTGTATTTGGAGAAGTGTATTTAGATCTTCTTTCATTGGATCGTTTTTGTTGATGTGCTTTTATGTGTTCCTTATATGTGTTAGATATCAGCCCCTTGTCATATGTATTATGAGGAAATAATCTCACATTAGAATGTTTCTATCACTGCAGAAGATTCTCATTTTGATGTGGTCCCTTGTTTACTTTTGCTTTTGTTTCCTCTGCCATTGGAGTTAGCTCCCAAAGTCACCCCTCGATCAGTTCTGTTTGTTCATGTAGTGTTAGAGTCATCTGATTTCATTCTCTTTAGTGTGAATGCTCAGTTTTCCAGTGTCATTTACTAAAGAGATTGACTTTTTCTATTAGATGCTCTTCACTGATTGTTGTTAATTAGTTCTCTGGCCTCTCAGTTGTGCTCCCTTGATCTCTGTTACTGTTTTTATTACAGAACCACACTGATTTGATTACCGTTATTTTGTAGTAAGTCTATAGTTTGAAATCAGGAATAACGATATCTCAGTTTTTGTTCTTTGAGTATTTTCTTTGTGTAGAAAATGGTTTATTTTTATTGATCAGATAAAATGTAACTCACATTGTCCTAGAATAAGATGAACATTCTGTTGGCAAGGAGAAAATAGACTAATTCTTGTGTTTTATCTGTTGAGCAGTTTCGCAGAGTGGAGTGAACCAGGCCAGATTTACATCTAAGAAAGAAATGTTATTGCTTCTTATAATGTCAATACACTTTATATTCAGAACCACCCAACTAAGTGACATCCCCTTCTCAAAGGGAAGAATGCCCATTATAGAACAGTTGGAAAATATTTAAATGTTATAAGGGAAACTAAAGACACCCAGAATCCCATTAGTCAAACCTGGAGTTATATATATTCCTATAGTATGTTTTGATCCATTTTCTTTTTTCAGTTAATCTCATTACGTATAAGATTATTTTCAGAATGGTTTATAAGCGTTCACTTACAAGGACCTTGGTGTCAGTATTTACCAGTCAAATGACTCTCTAGGCTCCCAAGAAGCAGGAAATACTTTACTCATGTTCCTCACTCATTCATATGACCATCAAAATATCTGTAGGCCCTGAAATCTGATAAGGATTTCTGTGGGGTTTTTACATCTCACTGGCTCTAAACCATTTACGTGGTATGAATACTTTCATACAGCATTCAAAGCCATGTAAAAGCTCTTCTAGGAGAGGAAAGACAACAGCTATAGTCTGATGACACATTTTCTTATATCATTTAAAATGGAAAATAAAAAATGTGACATGCATAGACACTCTTAAATTGTATAACAGCAGATTTCATGGGAGAAGAGATATGCTAAAGGGACTTCTAAAGAGGGTATAGAACATCTGATTTTAATAAAAATTGATAAAATTGAAAAGAATTTATTATCAAAACTGAATGAAAGTCAAAAATGTATTTTTGTGTTACATAAGTATTTTATATTGCATAAAGTAATCCACATTTAGAACACATGTTCAGCGTGGGGATGGATGTTTGCACACATGACTGAAGTCAGAGTCAGAGCAGAACCCCAGTTGGAATGTTGATTTGTTCATACAGCTTCCTCTGGATTTAAACACACCGAATGAAATCACCTGGGAAATTCACAGCATCTTGATGACCAGTATCCCATCTTCGAAAGTTGAACCTGGGCCCTCCACATGGCAGGTGAAAATTCCAGTGCTGAACCACCCATGCTCCATAAATTTCTTTTTTCTCTAGTTCATTGTTTGCATACATATAGGAATGCTACTGCTTTTTTGTGTGATTTTAATATCCTACCACTTTGCTTTACTCTTTTGTTTATAGCAGTTTTCTTGGGTGAAGTCTGGCATTTCATAGGCATAATATTATGTCATCAGCAAATGAGAATTTTCTTTCTTTGCCAGTTCACATTCGTTTGTGTCTTTTTCTTGCCTTATTGCTCTAAATCAGACCCCCAGAACAATATCGAATAGTAGTTGTGAGAGAGGACATCCTTGTCTTGTCCAAGATTAGGGGAAACCTTAATTTACCATTGAGTATGATATTGCTGCTGGTTTGTCTTATAGAATTTTCTTCCCAGCTGGTGAGGAGTTTTATCATGAATGTGTGTTTAATCTGCTTAAATGCTTTTTCTGCACCAATTGATATGGTTATTGTTTCCCCCTTAATTGATAAAGCTGTGTTACCTTGATTGATTGGCATGTTTTGAACCAGCCTTGCCTCCATGGAATACATCCAACCTGCCCATAATGGATAATTTTTTAATGTGTGTTGAATTTGGTTTGTCAAGATTTTGTTGAGATGTTTGCATCTATAGTCATCGTGATAATGGTCTCGACTCTAGACTCAGGATGTTGGGAATTTTCCCTTCTCTGAGTTTATGAGAAGATTTGGAGGATAGATTTGTGAATTAGATCTTTGTTAGAATTCATCAGCGAAGCCACTGAGTCCTGGACTCTAGCTGAACTGGACCATGTGTAATGTGGTGTTGGAATTGTGGATGTATAATAGAGGAGACTGTTTTGAATGAAATTCCTTTATGTAACTGGATCCTGGTAAGGCTTGGCTTGTATAACAGTTTGGTGTTGTCTCCATTTCTGGTGTGGCAGTAACATGCTATTTTAAGGAGGGGTGCAGTTGGCCATTTAGATGAGCTGAGGCAGGTGGCCAGGGAGGAGTCCAGGACTCAATCCTGGGAGCTGGGATAGTGACGAAAGTCACTGCAGGAGAATGAGAAACTCAAGATAGAGCATAAGAAGATAGGAAAGCAGGGTTCAGGGGACAAATTGCCTCTCTTTTCTTGGACTGAAGGCCCTGACCATCCTGGTCTCCACTTATTTGTTGGGTTAATACCCAGCATTGCTTCAAGCAGCATATGTAAGCAAGTTTATGGTTACATTACATTGCTTATGCAGCCTTTGCTCTCTAACAAAATAACTGTATCTATCTTATTTTGGTGGACAAGCAGTCACAGACACACTGTCCCAGTGTTTTCACACAGTGGTCTTCGCCAGGTGCCCCAGGTCTTGCTGTCCTTGAGTTCAGCCAGCTCCAACTGCCACCTTGCTCTGTTTTCTTCCCCCAACAGAGGAGGAAGAAACACTTTATTTTGCTTTATTTCATTGTTCATTTTGGTTGTTTTCTCTGGTCACTTACACTTTCTGGCTTCAAACTTTTTTTTTAAGGGAAAGGTGCAAGCAGGAATGAAGGTGAGAAGGCAGATCAGAAGACAGAGGACATAGAAACACTGTTCACTTTATCATTTCATAAAGTTGCATATTATCTGTACGTGTATTTGTTTAATATTGGATTGAGGTTCTTGTGCTTTAAGTGTTGGGTATTGTGTTTTAGGATTAAGGTTAGGGCTCAGGGTTTATGTTAAGCATTAGTTATTTGGTTTTAACCTAGACCTTAGGGTTCAAGGTAAGAGTTACTCGAGTTAGGTATACAGATAGGGGTTAGGCTTCAGGGTTCATCTTTAGTACATTGGGGTTGTGGGTCAGTGAGTTTGGTTGAGGGGTCTGGTCATGTTTAAGGGTGAGGTTCAGAAGCACTCAGGATCAGCGTAAGGGAATCTGCTTTATCCTGCCATTATCAGGACTCTGATTAAGGAGGTTAACATTTAGAGTTTAGTGTCAGGATGAGTGTCCAGGGGCTTAGACTTTGCAGATTTGGGGGCTAGGATGTGTGAATACTCATAATAGTTTACTTTAAAAGAAAGTAGTGGGAATAGCTAAGATAACTGTAATTCATGACACATCTGCCTTGCATAGTAAAATAGAAATCAAAAAACATGGGAATTTCTACAGGTAAAAAGGGGACTGGGGAAGGGCAATTTAAGGCTCCTCATTGGCTTGACTGTGGTCCTGGACTCTGCCTCTTATTGGTGAAGCTGTTGCTTGGCAGGATAGCTATTTCTTGGTGCAATAGATGATTCCCCATTTATAAGAGTAACCTCCTTTCTAGGGGAAGTGCAGTGAAAACATGTGCATCCAAATGATGGCAAATAAGAATTTATGCAGCTCTTTCCACAGACTCTTACTTTGGTTCATGTTTTCTTTAATTTTTGCAGTTTTAGGATTAGATTTACGATTGCCTGACCTCCCCCCTCCTCTATCTCCTCACCTTCCCTGGGACGTGTGGATGTGTCTGAGGTAATTCATGATTGTGGAGTTGAGCTCAACATTGATTTTCTGCCCCCAAAGTCCTAGGTTAAATAGAAGAATGAAATGTCCTCTGATCACTGAATGTGTCAAATCAAAACATTGTCAGTCTCGGGTTCTGGAGGGTTTACAGCTTACACAGGCCTTCCTTCTATCCTTCTACTTGGAAAGGGTTGTTAGAGGTCTCTCTGCCTTGGGAGTCCCAGGTTCCAACTCTACCTGGCAGACAGAATACTTGGGATAATCTGGATGGAGAGAGGGCATATCCAGTGGCCTGCCAGTCTGGTGCAGTGTTCCTGAGGTCGGATGGTGCCTTCCCGTTACAGATTGGACTCTTCATTACAGCTGAGTGATTAAGTGGACAGGAGTGGAGAGTCAGGTCTCATACAGGACAGTCATTGGCCTCCCACTATCCAAGAAGTCATGTAGCCTGGACTGCTCAATTCAGCCTGGGTTCTGCCAAGTCCCTATGGTCAGTTACTGTATTAACTGCACTCATTGTTGCTGGGAAATGGAACAGTTGCTTGGCCGTTTCCTTGTAATAGTTTATTTTCAAAAATCCATTATTGAGACAAGCATCTCCACCTTCACAGACTCAGCCTTCAAATAAATGTCAGTCACTTATGTTCTGCAGGTGTTTGATGACTTTTTCTTATCTATTCTGATAGCACCTCAGTGTGTGTGAAAAGAAGGAAAATAATTTTCCGTTCTCCTAGTTTATTAGCAAATATAGCTGCTTATAGAATTAAAAATCCCCATATATTTATACACACACACACACACACACACACACACACACACACACACACACACAATATGGAGTTACTCCCTGAGATTACCAAGACATTTCCCCATGCTGATTAAACATGTCAGGGGAGGTGAGAAAATTTTTATGGGAGATTATCAGGCTATGCACAGTGAAAGGAGATGGTTTTCATGCAATTTAATTATCCTTCTATTCCTGGTATAAGGGAGGAAAGCTGCCTGGCCTGTTGGTCTAGCAGATAAATCCATCCCCTTCAGTCGGCATAGTCCATGTGAATCCCAAGGACTCAGGCTTGCAGCTCTGGACCAGGGTGAAAGAAAAGAACAACTAAATAAATAAAATGCTTCTTCCTCCTGTCTTCCTACCTGCCTTCCTATTCACCTTCATTCCTGCCTGTTTCTTTCTTTTAAAAAACAGGAAACTCACAAATGGGAATGTTTTTATAATAAATTTTTCTCAGTGAAGGAACACTCATACTCAACTTTTTTGAGATTCTTCTGTGCCTGGGTTTTTAAAAAATTAATTAGATGAAAATAACTCTTGCTAAAGAGGTATGTGTCTGCTCCCTTCACTTGAATGCACCCCAGTTTCCTCAGGCAGGCATCTACTGACATTTTCTTCACATTTATAGCTATCATGATAGAGCAGCTGTGCAGAATTACAGACTGTTTTAATTGGACATGATTATTAGAAACATGAGTGTTGAATTCTGAAGTAAGACTGGTTTAACTTTGGATAAACTCACAGATCATCTTGCAAAGCATCTGCACACCTTCCAGCAGCAACGAAGGGGAGTCCCTGTGGCCTGTCCCCGTGAGCTGTCAGCGTCGTCACTTTCTGGCTGTTAGCTGCTCTTCCCGGCGCTGCGCTGCTCTAATGAGTCCATAGTTGAGATGTGGGATTCTGCATGTGTTATTACATTCATTTTATATTTCTTTACCTTCTTTAGTAGGTTTTGTGTATTAAGAAATAAGACATGCCTGGTTTTCTGAAAAAGGTCTTTCATAGAGTAAAAATATTTAATTTGTAGTTCATAATTTTTTCTTTGCATATTGGTATTTGTTCTTTTTGTGTTAAAACTCATCACCAAATTCAAATTCTCTTAGATTTTATTGGTAAAATGTAATTGTTATAGTTTTGCACTCTAAATTTCTTTATGGACAATTTCCCCCCATGGTCATATACACTTAGGCTTTACTTGGTCTGCACCTCAGCCACCCCAGCCATGCGAGGTACATACGTGTGCCCATTTGGACAATTTTGAGCAATTTTTGGTGGGTTTTAAAGTTTGAATTTTCATTCCAACTGTTTTTTCCAATTCATTTTTCCTTAACTCCTTTCATACCTTTGCCTCATTGGAGCCATTTTACAATAGTGTCAGAGTGAGTCACTGCAGAAAAAGCTCCTTTACTGAGACAGATTCATGGACTGGTTCCCACTGCCCACATTCAAAGAAGCAAACTAGAATGAGAATATCCTGTCTGAAAGGACTGATGAACAGCACTTTTTCCTACTTGTCACCCCTTTACCTGGCCATTTCATTTGGGACTCCTTAGCCTGACCAGTCTATTCCTCATCTTTTTCCTCTCTATGAATTCCCCTCTTCTGGACACATTTTGTTCATTGCAAGTTTGATCAGACTGCACTTAATCTGCAGACGTTTTTGGTAGTCTGATGATTTTTGTATATTCTTCCAATGGATGAACATGGAATATCTTTCAATTTGTGTCTCCATTTTCCCCCATTATTTTGCAGAACCTGTCCCTTCCAATGCACTTGACCCCCAGGATTTTCCACGTCTCCCCTTCTTTGTTGGTGGGTTCTCTCACGGTGCCACCTAGCCTTTCTTACCCACTCAGAGGGGCCAGGTGCAGATGTAGAGCCATTCTCCCCGGGTCCATCCTGGAGGCATGGACCTGCAAGCTCTGGTGGGTCTACCGACCCATTCCTACCATGGTGTGGCATAGTGTCGGGCTGCCCAGTGCGGCAATAGCATCATCAAGCCAGACCGCTCACCATGTATGGCTGCATGGGAGGCCAGGTGTCCCTGTGCCACCCACTTTTTTTGAAGACTGCTCCAGTTAGTGAGGGGGTGGTGAGTCCCCTGCTGTCTAGTCCTGGAATGCACCTTCCAACAACTTTTTCCAAGACCCAACATCAAGTTAAGGACAAATGAGACCTTCCTTGAAGGTGGCTGGGGAAGAGAGGGACAAGGTGCTCCAGGGCCTTCTTAACCCTGGCCCTGTGTGCCACCTGCTCTGGGTCAACCAGATGGCCTGGAAATTCAGGGACGGTCATGTTGGGGCTGATGGTGTTAGAGTCATGCTGGGGTCTGTGATGGGGTGCAGGCCCTGGAGGCTCATAAATTCTCAGGAAATTTGCACATGCTGTCACCAGACTTTTGCTATTCCAATTTCTCTATATCGTTGCCGTATTTGCTAATTTAAATTTTTATCATCATGGCTATTTTATTGTGATTGAAGGGTATGTCACGTTACGAATTTGTATTTTCTTTATAATTAAGGATGTTTAAAATCTTAATGTGCTTGTTGATACCTTGTATGTCTTTATTTTTATAAAACATGTTTCTTTTACAATCAAATATTGTCAATGAATATTAATCTTACTTATACATCATTAAAGCAAAAACATATTTCCTTAGTAGTTTCAAATGATGCAATTTAAAATAAAAAGTTAGAATTTACAGTGCATGATTTATATATTAAAATAGCATAACTAATAATTTTATTCCTTTATAAAGTGGAAATTAAAAAATTTCTACTGAGATTTATTTTAGAGAGGGTATCTTCTGCTCCTTTTAATTGGATTTTTGGTTGATGTAGTTTTGAATTATGTACTTTAGATATTAGCTCTTGTTAGATGTGTTACAAGAAAATAATGTTATGCACTAGGATGTGTTTTGTTTTTTGATCCTGGTTTCTATGACTGCAGAAGATTGTTATTTTGTGGTCTATTCGTTTATTTTTGCTTTTGTTTCATATGCCCTGGAGTTTAGTTTCCAAAACCATCTCTCAGGCCAATTGTTTGTTTCATAGTGTTACATAGTCTAGATTCATTGTTTTAAATTTGTCTGTCCAGTTTTCCCAATGTCACTTACTAAAGAGATTCTCACTGCATTATATTTTCTTCGCTAATTTGTCACAAATTATTTCTCCATATATGTGAATTCATTTCTATTGATCTGTGTGTCTGTTTTTATTACGATACCATACTGATTTTATTACTTTTACATCACAGTGCATAGTTTGAAGTCAGGAAGCTTGATAATCTTGATTTTCATTCTTTGACATTTTTTCTTAGACTGTGGTTTGTTTTTATTGATTATCTGATTGGCAACGATGCTTACATTGAGTCCTAAAATAAAATATGTTGGAAAGGAGAAAATGGACTAATTTAAATGTTTTACCTGTTAAGCAATTTTGCAAAAAGCAGTAAACCAGGCAAGTTTCACATTGAAGAAACAAATGTTATTTGTTCTTATTATACTATCATTTTTATTTTCAGAACTACTTCATTAATATGATCTCCTTTTGAAAGGGAAGCATACACACAGAAAATACTGAAATGTCATAGTCATCTAGAACCCCAGCAGTCAAAACTAACCACGGTTAGTATTTCTATATTTCTGATGAACTATCTTTTTCTTTGCACTTAAATTTGCAATGTATAATTTTTTCACAATGAGTAATAAGGCTTTGCAGTTTCGATAACAAAGAGGATCTTGGCAACAATTTCTACTTCCAAGAGAGAAGGAAATTATTGTCCATTCATACGACAGGATTATGTGGCCTGTATCCTTCAGAGGAGAATGACCTGCTTCACCAAAGTGCACTGAAAGTACTTTATTTTATTTAGTTGTTTACCTTGTTTTTTCCCCTCCAACCCTGGGGCATGAACCTGGGTCCTTGGGACATAGTGGACTATGCTCTTTACCAGACAGCTCACCAACTGTTGGAACCTATTTTACCCTCATCCGGGAAATGCGACGTGTTTTTTTCACTTGGTATCAGTGTGCTAAGCAACTCTTAAATTTCTAAGATAAATTGACTGCTTGGTGCATAATCCCATTACAATGCTGCTGATTTCATATTGTGCTTATTATTGAAAATATATACTTTTATACTGATGATCTAGGACTATAGCATTCTCATCTTCAGATGTGTGGATGTGTCCATGGTAACATGTTTGTGGAGTTGAGCTGACCATTAGTTTTCTGTCCCCAAAGTTCTAGGTTGAATAGAGCAATAAAACGTATTCTCATCACTGTTTAATAAGACATTGTCAGTCTAGGGTTCTGGAGGGTTTACAGAATACTGGGTAGGGTTGTTAGAGGCCCACTCTGCCTAGGAAGTACCAGGTTTCAACACAATGCTGGCAGGCAGAATAACGAAGAGATGTGTGGAGGAGGACTGGGTATATCCAGTGACCTGCCATTCTTGGGTTGTGTTCTTGAAGTCTGATGGTGCTTCCTCTTACATCTGAGTGATCAAGTGAATAGGAGCAGGCAGTCAGGTCTCATACAGGACAGTCCTTGACCCCCCCACACACACTCCCTGTAGGCATGTAGCCTGTGTTCAGTTTAGGTCAGCCTGGGTTCTGTCAAGTCCCCATGGCTAGTGATTGCATTAACCACATTAATTGATTCTGGGTAATTGAATGACTACTTGCCCAGTTCCTTGTGGTAGGTTATTTGCCAGTATCCATGTTGCTAATATAAGCATCTCCAGCCACCCTCCAAGCCTCTTAGCCTTAAAAACAGTGCCAGAGTAAAGCACAATAGAAAAGGCTACTTTATTGGGAAAACTCTTGGACTACCCCAAATGTCCACATTCATGGAAGCAAACAAGAATGAGACTCCAGTTTGTAAGGACTAATGAAAGAACACCTTTTCCTACTTGTTACTTGTTACCCTTACCTAGAGACTTCCCATCTGAGCAGTCCATTCCTTATCATTCTTTTTCTCTTTATAAAAAATACTGTATCCTGACCCATCCGCTGGACTCATTTATTTGTGGTAAGTTTGATCAGATTACATTTAATTTGCTTTCAATAGTCTGGTCATTTTTATTATATTCTGATATTTGATGAGCATGAGCTATCTTAATTTATTTGTGTCTTTTTTCCCCATCATTAAAGTGTTTTATTGTGTAGATCTCTCACATCCTTGATTATATTTATTATTACATGTTTTATTCTTTTTGATGCATTCATTCTTTTTGATGCATTTATTCTTTTTGATGCACTAAAACTTCAGGGGTATGCTGCCTTTGCTCCTTTGGAGGTGATAGACCTAATCACTACACCAAAAATGTGCACCATAAAACTGATTTGTAAAGAGAGGAGGGAAGGGTGGAAAGAAACAGGAGAAAGAAGCATCTCAATTAGGAAACATTTTGGTTTTTCAGTTTCCACAGGACACGGGCCCAGGTCTTGGACTATGGTCCACACTCCAGTGCCCCACCCACTGGAGCCACAAGAAAGTAACCCAAAACAGTTTTAATTGATAATTTTTTCTAGATTTTGCAGAATTCTTTTACTAACTCTACTTGTTGATTTTTTTTCAGTGTCTGTATATAGTGATGTAAATTGTAGTCTGTGTCTATACTCTTTTCTATATATTTTTCCACATTCTACATTGGGTTCCCTATTTGTTTAGGTAATGTCCAGTAAACTTGAATACAACTTGTGAAAAAACTGATCTTTTCCTGATTTGGGTAAACTCAGTCTCAAACAGTGAGCATGCTTGCTGTTGGTTTTGTGATGCACCCGGTATTAGTATTTTTGGCAACCTTTAATTTTTTTTTTTTTTTAAGTGATACATGCTGGCAGGAATGAAGGCAAGTGGTCTGGAAGGCAGGAAGAGAGAGGAGTGAGAAGCATTTTAATTTCCATTTATTTACACTAGTTGCTTCCCCTGCACCTGGTATTTGAGCTCTGGGGTATGTGGCTTGTGTCCTTCAGGGTCAGTTGGCCTAACTGCTGCTCCATCAGGGTGTGCCAAGGAACCTTTAAGTTTTTAGGATAAAGACACATTTATGGTACATAATCTTTTAAATAGGAAGTCTTTTCATACTCCTATTTTGTACAAAGTACTGATAATGTTACATGACTTTGTTATGTGTGTGATGTGACTGTATTGAGCTTTTAAGTGGCCCAAGTATTGGATGTTATGTATTTAATGCTAAACCTAGTATTATGGCCAGGGTTTGTGTTAATGATAGGATTAGGAATTTAGTTTAGAAGTTAGGACTAAGATTAGGGTTTAGGGGTTAAGGTGATGGTGTTAGGTTTTGTGGTTGTGTCACTTTAGGGTTTGGTGTTCACATTTAGGGCTGTGTGTGTGAGTTAGAAAGTCAGGTTAAAGGTTGGAGGGTCTGAGTAAGCCCATGTATCAGGATCACATTACAGGGTCTGGATTTAGAGGATAGGAATCAGGGTTAGAAACTCAGCATTCCATTTTTGTTTACAGTTGAGTGGTAGGGGTTTGGGTTGGTTCACATTTAGAGTCTAGGGGCTTTATGGTTATAGCTTAGAATTATGTTTACTGCCTTTTTAAAAGGAAAGGTGCAGGCAGGATTGGAGTCATGGGCCAGTAGGAAGACAGAGGAGCAAGCACTTTATTGTATTTGGTTTTCACATTTGTTCCACCGGGCGCCCGATCTTGAACCTGGGGGCTTGACATGGATGTGGACTGCGTCAGACCTCTACTTCCCCAAGTTGTGCCGCATTTGTTTCCTTTAAATGAAGAATACCGGGTAGGCAGAAAAAGTTTATTCTGGGAATAGTAAAGAGTCAATTTTTATATAACGCCATGCATAAGGAAATGTAAATCCATTCAAAATATACCCAGGAGCTGTCTGATGCACGTGGAAAGTAGAGTGGGGAGTCCTGCACTGCTCCCTCCCGCTCGCTAGGGGCCGCGCGTGCGCACGTCCCACCCGCTGCTCTCCGTTCATCTTCGCGAGATGAGTTCTCGCGAGGTTAGCGCTCCAGTGCGGGCTCTCAGGAAAGCAGTTCTGTTTCTGGGAACAAACTTTTCCTCAGACACGACGTGGAGGCGCAGGCTGCTGCTGCTCCTGGACTCTGAGGCCCGGTGATGAAAACTGGGGAAAACAGGGAACTTGGTGAGAAGTGGCAGGTGAGGAAAATGGAGGTGAAGTTTCTGTGTGAGGTGCCGATCACTTGTTACCGTTCGTATGTGTTCGCCCCTGATTCTGTGACTTATGTGTTTTTAAGGCCACGTTTCTGCTTGGAGATTGTCAGGTTCCCCCAGAGACTTGGGGGATTGGGGTGTCTGTGTGGGAGGTGAAAGGAGCGACCCAGAGAAACGCTTCGAGTCTCCAGGAGGGTGTTGGGCCGCTGAGCGTCTTGGGCCGCTGAGCGTCTTGGGCCGCTGAGCGTCCGGGTCACTGAGTGTGTCCCGCCGCCCAGGTAAGGACTCTGGCTTTTCACAGGGGCTGCAGGGGGTCGCATCTTGCAGGCAGGATGGCCCCGCAGATTCAGGGCAGGCCCTGCTGCAGTCACTCAAGCTGAAGACAGTGATCTAGACATTTATGAAGATGTTAGTGCAGACATTAGTCAAAACAGTGAGGACCCTTGTCCGATGAGACTGAGAAAAGTGCCCAGGACCTGCCCCGCAGTCACCAGGAAACACTGCGACAGATGCCAGTGGAGACTTCCGCAGAAATGCCACACAAAATGCGATCACCCATGCGTTTCTGGGGGGCCCTTGTCCAATCACCTAGACTGAAGGTGGCATTTGGGAAGAAAGAATCCATGAACTCGGTGACAAGTTACTTGAAGTTCACTCGTCAGGAACAGAAAGTAAAGGGACTGAAAATGAGTGAAGAAAGCCTACAGGACTGACGGGCCACCATGAGACACTCAGTGTGACATAATGGGAGATGCAGAAGAGACAGAAAGCTTATTTAAATAAATAATGACTGAAAACCTTCCAATGTTTTCACTGTAGGGATGGAAATGGAAATCCAAATTCATAAATCTCAAACACTTCAAATTCATTAAACTTAAAAGGGTGCCAACACTGAGACACATTAAATTGTCAAAATATAAATATGACTCATCACACACAAGGCCATCTTAGACCAGTCACATATTTATCAGCAGAACATTGAAGATCAGGGAGGGGAGGGGGTTGATGTATGCAAAGTGCTGAGAGAAAACAAGCTACAAGCACGACACCTGGTAAAGCCGTCCTTCAACAAAGGAGAGACGCAGACGCCCCGATTAATCATTTAGGGCGCTTGTTGCCACCAGCCCTGCTGTGGAGCAAGCGTTTCAAGTTGCACACAGGATCCTAGACACCAAATCATACACAGTCGTCCCTCCTATATCGCGGGTCACTTATTGTGGCTTCGCTATATCGCGGGTTTTTAAAAAATACACCTAAGTCTGTATCGTGGGATTTTGCAGTATATGTATCCTTCACTATGAGTACTCACATAGAATTTTATAAGCTGTTAAAATTACCTAGGTTTAAGACTGTAGAAAGTGTTTATAAGAGTGTGGAAAGGGCTTAAAGGAGAGTAGGAAGGGTTTATAAAGCCTTAAAATTTTTATAAATAAATGAATCATAGCACTGATACTTTGCAGATTTTCACCTGTTGCAGGGGTCTCTGGATTAACTCCCATGATAAGTGAGGGATTATTGTACATTGTTATTTTCACTGACAAAGATAGACAAATACAAAATATTTAGTACTATAATGAGAGAGTGGAACCGATTTTAACTGTGGTATCAAAATGAAAAGAAAGTCTTTCTGAATAACCAACTATAAACATTTGTTCATGAAAGCATAATACAAAAGCCATAAATTGTGATATCAGTAACAGTTTGTACTTGGGGCCATATGTCTTCACAAGGGAATTTTACAAAAACCCTGAAAAGAATATCAATCTTTAGACTTTAAAAATACTAGGAGCACCATCTGAATTCATGTGTGAGGTCAATATGACCCTGACACCGAAGTCAGGCAAGGGTTTAAAATAGGGCGACCATATATCCCAGCAGTCCCGCTCTGGGGCTATACCCAGAGAAGAAAGTGTGCTCTATAAAGACACCGAATATTCTTTGGCCTGAAAAATGAAACCCTGTCATTTGCAACAACATGGAAGAACCTGTAGGACATGCCACGTGAAACAAGCCAGACACAGATACACGCTCCAGGACCTCACTGATGAGTCTATAATAGATCCTAGAAGAGCAGAGTGGTGGCTGCCGGGGCTGGGAGAGGGCAGGAGAGTTGGGTATTATTCACTAATACTTGTTCAGTTGTGCAGATGAGCAGGCCCTGGAAACTGGCCGTGCCACACAGTCCCTGTTGTGAAAGCGCCCTGTCGTGTACTTGTTTTAAAACACAGATCAGGACAGAGGCTGCAGGAAGCTTGGGAAGGAGGGTGCCCATGGCGTGATTGTGGTGTTGGCTTCACAGAAGCATGTGTCCCTGTGTCCTCAGCTGTACACGTTCCATAGGTGTAACTTCTTGCAGCCAGTTCTCTCTCAGTACGCGGGTCAAAAAGTGTGGACAGAGGAAGCTGACCTGATCTAGGGAGCTGCTGAGGGCCTCAGGGGCAAGGCTTCTGGACTAGATGAATCCAGGACCAGATGAATTCTCCTCTAGCAAACAGAGCTGGTTGAGAAGGAGATTGCGTGTCCCATCTTTACTAGATAAAACAATGGCTCGAATACAAAGTAGATAGCAATTACCTCTGTGGGTGGGATTACAGATGGATTTTGTTTATTTCTCTTATGCTTTTCTGTATTTCTTTCACACCAGGAAAACAGAATTTCAGAATCTGAATTTGTGTCTGTCACTGTCTTAATGGTAGGTGACAGAATCCAATTTTTCTGAGAGAGGGGCATTTCTCCTGGGTGTCGGGACAGAGATTCTAGTTCCAAACAGGATGCCCCAGGTCCCTGAGAACCTGGCCTGAACTATCACCCGACACTACCCAGACTGTCGCCATGGGCACCCCCTGCTCAGGCCCGGACACTGGGCCCTGCTGCTGGAGGACAGAGACCCCTCAGCCAGGTGCCCACAGCCGGGCTCATCTGCCCCAGCCCCTGCTGCTCTCTCCCACCTTCTGCGTCTTGGGCAGGTTCTGTCCAGAGGAGCGAGGCCCCGCAGAGCCACAGCTGCCAGGGCATCTGGGCAAAGAGATTTCAGACTTACAGACCTGAAGGAGAGGGCACAGAGCTGACCCTGTCAGTGTGTGGGGTCCAGCACAGAGTGAAACGAGTCAACCACACGGTTCCTGCGCCGTGCACTTTGGAAGGTCCCAGGAGGGATCTGTTCTCTGTGGGGATGTCATGAGGACACAGGGCCCTCTCTTTGTTCTGGGAGACTGGCTGTCAGAGCCCCTCACCACAGGCTTCTCAGTGCACACCGACCCGACCTCCCTTCCTGGGGGCTGTTTTTGAGCTGGAGGCCCTTGGACACCTCTCTGGCAAGCCGATGTGTGGAAAGTTAATGCCTCCAGGGGCAACCTTCAGCCAGTGCACCCCACCCCCTCATCCCCTGGGGTGTACCGCCCCCCAAGCCTCCCTGATCAGTCCAGCTCCTGTGGCCCAGTATTGCTAACCCTGGAGCAATGGGCTCCCACAGTGGTTGGTGGCTTGGTAACAGCCATTAGTCACTGTCTCTCTCCATCTTCACTTCCCCACCCTCCTGCCTTCTCAGGAAACTGCTATGTCACCCTCATGCCCAGGTCTGCATGGGGTTCAGCCCGAACCCCACACATACACAGGCTTCATCAGCCAGGATCTGCTCACCCCATCTCCACACCTCCCCATTCTTCACTTCTGTGTCTGCTCTAGGGTGGGGAAGACGGCCCTGGGCTTCAGGCTATGCATGAGCCAGGCATCTGCACCCTGGGGCATGCTGGCCATGGCCTGTGCTGGGCTTCAGCATGTGGCTGTCCATTATCCACCACAGAAGTCACCTGACTTCCTTGCAGGTCTGCCCAGGAGCAGCCAGGGGAGGGCACTCACCTTGGCCACATTCAGGCACATGGAGAGACACAGGCACCAGGGCCACTGCCTGTACCAAGCTTATGCCTGGTCCTCAGAGTGTTCCTGTCTCTGTCGTCATCCCCTGAACAAAGCAGGAGCCTGAGTCTGAGACCTGGTGACTTCAGGTACTTGGCAGATGGTGAGGGGCAGCGGGACTGGAACCAGGAGGTGTGGTTCAGGCCATGCTTGTCCCCTGGTGCATCCTGGCTCAGACACTGGGCAACTCAGAAGGAGTCTCTGGGTGCCACTGCCCCCAGCCCTCTGACAAGGGGTCTCTGCACTGTCTTCTCTCTGGAGACCCAACAGTGGGAAAACAGGCAGTTCTCATGGAGTTTTCCTCCAAATGAGGCAGAGACAGTGGACAGATACTGTGGCGACCCTTTCAGGTGGGGCTGAGTGAAGCTGCCGGGCATGGAACGCGGAGGCCACTGGGCAGCGCAGGGTGTCAGTGGACTGCTGTGGACCTGAAATCCCACACGGGACAGTTTATAACACCACTGTTTAGGCCTCTGGCAGACCCCGAGCAGCGGGCTGGGCCTGGCTCGGGGTCTCTGGTTGTTTTAGCGAGATGTTCCGGGGGTGGGAAATCCAGGTGAGACTGTGCAGGAGGCTCCGTCTCCACTGGGCGGCTGTCGGGATGGTTGTTCCCAGTGTGAGAGCAGATGGAGACTCAGGCGACACACACCGCTCACTCACACTCATGCACTCAGCTTCACGCTCACACTTTACTCACTGTGCTCACACTCGTGCACTCACAAGCCCAC
>RJWH01008337.1:0-31441 GCA_004363575.1 Solenodon paradoxus
GGAAGGAAATCATTGCGTTAAGCTAGGTTCTGAAATGCAGAACCTGTGCTCTGCCCCGAGCTGCATCTGAACCTGCATTTTAACATGTTCCCCTGGGGGGATCCCTGCATATGGCAAGGTCTGAGAAGCAAGGCTGGCACTCCATGTAGTGAGCAAATCAAAGTCTCAGTCCGCATAGGTCTTTGATGAAAATAGATGTGGGTGGGTGTTCTCACACGTGTTCTGTAAATATTTTCCCCAAATATTTGAAACTTTGGGGCCACATGATCGCTGCCACCATTCCCCAATAATTTGTGCCTTTGGACAGTGAAAGCAGCCGTGGACAATATGTAAGCAAATGGGCAGGGCAGTGTTCTAATAAAATGTTATTTATGGACACTGAATTGAATTTCCTCTATTTTTAACAGCTCATGAAATCTTTTGATTTACTTCAGTGGTTTGACTATGGCAAAAACATTCTCAGCTCATGGGCTGTCCAAAAACAAGACAGTGTGCTGGACCTGGCCTGCTTGCCTTCACTATCAGTTCTCTAATCCGAGCACTGCACTTGTGCTTCAAGATATTTGTGGACTAAAATCCTATTGCCATTTGTCAAGTAGGCAGGTTGACAGAAATTCCAAGTTGAAATTCAGAGGGCTTTATTTCTTTTCTTTAGCATATACATGTTACATGCCTACTATGTGTTCTGTATTGTGCAAAGAAAAGAGAGTGTTTACTGGACCAGCAACTTGGGAGAAAAACTCATTAACTTGTCACAAATGTCCTACATTCAGGCTATGAGTATAGTATGCATGTGTCTATGAATAGCCACAGTTATTATCTGTCAGGCATTCTGATGAGAAAATCAGATGCATAACTTAACAATAAAGCAGAAGATATATTTTCCCTTTCCTATGGGCAGCCATAGAATAGCTAGCATTTCTTTAGATAATGCACAATAAATTATGCATAAATTCAGATTTATAAGCAAATCAAATCTCAGCTTGCAACATCAGTTGGTGAAGTACATGCCGGTAACACTTGCATTTTCCTTTTTCATTCTCATTCTTATAGTAAATAGTCATCAAATAAAAATTTTAGACATTCACTGAAGAACAAAGAAGAAAATAAATGACTGGTACAATTATCACTGAAGTTGTGAGTCTTGACATTTAATTCCATCTTCCTGCTTTCAGCATCTCTCCTACAATCAGGTCACAACAAAATTATAACTTTTAGAGCCCAATCGAATGGTTTTTGTTATTTAATAGCTATGCGACTTTGGGCAATTCCTTAATATCTCTATGCCACAGTATTCTACTCCACCAAAGTAATGATATTCATATACACACCCACACACACATATTCTTTATCCGTTCATCTGTTAACAGACATTTAGGTTGCCTGAGTGTCTTGGTTTTTACAAAAAATGCCTCAAAGAATACTATGTCTAAGATAGTAATTTCATTTCCTTTAGCTATATACCCAGAAGTAGAATTTGTGGATCATATGGTATTTGTAGTAATTTTTTGAAGACCCTCTATACTGTTTTCCATAGTGGCTAAACCAATTTATAGTCCTACCACCAGTGTATAGGGTTCCCCTTTCTTCCACATCTTTACTAACTTTCGTTGCTGTCTTTCTGAAAACAGCCATTCCAACAGGTAGAGGTTATATCTCATCATTTTGATTTGCATCTCCCCAATTATTAATGATGTTGAGTGATTTTTCAGGTACCTTTTAACCACTTGTGTGTCTTTTTTGGAAAATGTCTTTTTAGATCCTTTGTTCATTTTTAATCAGATTATTTCTTTTTCTTTTTCTTTCTTTCTTTCTTTCTTTTTTTTTTTAACTGTAGAGTTATATGAGTTCCTTACTTTTTGTGGATAAAAGCTATCAGATATGTGGTTTACAAATAGTTTCTCCCATTCTTAGGTGACCTTGCCATTTTGTTTCCATCTTTTGCTGCACAGAAATATGTTCTGTTTATAGTACTTCCACTTGGTGAACTAGATATTGATGCTGAAACTTCTGGTATCATCTCCAAAATTCATTGCCAAGAGGAGTCTTTCTCTGTATTTTTTAAGGAGGTTTATCATTTATGCTTTAATCCATTTCAGGTTATTTTTTGAAGTGTTGTAGCAGTCCCGTTTTATTCTTTTACATTTGAATCTCCAATTTTTCCATCACAATTTGTTGAAGTTATCTTTTCCCCATTAACTATTCTTGGTTCCCTTTTCAAATATTAGTTTGACTCTATATATGCAAGGCTGTATTCTGGGCTTTTAATTTCTTTTCCATTGGTCTTCGTGTCTGTTTTTATGTCAGTAGGATGATGTTTTAATTACTATAGCTTTATAGTATAGTTCAAATTCAGGAAGTGTGATGCCTCCAGCTTCGTTCTTTCTTAGGATAGCACAGGTTATTCAGGGTCTTGTCGTTCCATATGATTTAGAATTTTTTTCTATTTGTGTTAAAAATTCTCTTGGAATATTGATATAGATTGTATCAAATCTACCTATAGATGGTTTTAAGTAGTATGGATGTATTAACAGTATTCTTCAAATGCATGAAGATGGGATATCTTTCCGGTTATTTGTGTCTTCTCCATTTTCCTTCATGAGTATCATATATTTTTTCAGTCTACAGGTATTTCATCTCTTTGGTTAAAATATTCCAATTTTTTTTGATGCTATTGAAAATGGAATTGTTCTCTATTTCCTTTTCAGATGGTGTATGGACATGCAACTAATTTCTATATGTTTATTTTATATCCTGCAATTTTATTGAATTTGTTTATTGGTTCTAAGAGGTTTTGTAGTCTTCTAAAGGTTTTTCTATATATAAAATCATGTTATCTGAAAACAGAGACAATGTAATATCTTCCTTTTTGGCCTGTATAGCTTTTACTTTTTTTATTTGATTGCTCTGACTGGAACTTCCAATACTATGCTGAATGTGAGTAATGAGAATCTTGTCTTGTTCCTAATTTTAGAGTAAATTGTTACAACCTTTTACTGTTTGCTGTGATGTTAACTCTGGGCTTGTCATATATGGCTCTTATTATGCTGAGGTCTATTTAATCTATACCCATTTTGTTGAGAGTTTTTATCTTGAATAGACGTTGACTTTTTTCAAATATTTTTTTCTACAGCTATTAAAATGATCAAATTATTTTTATATTTTATTCTATAAATGTGATACATAACATTTATTGCTTTGTGCTTATTGAATTATCCTTGTGTCCCATTGATAAATCCTGTTTGATTGTGGTTTGTGATCCTTTTATTATGCTGTTGAATTCAGTTTACTAATATCTTGTAGAGAATTTTTCTGTCTACATTCCTCAGGGATATTGACTATAGTTTTCTTTTTTGTAGTATCTTTATCTGGATTTAGTATCAGGGTAAATCTGGTCTTAGAAAGTGAGTTTGAGAGTATTCTTTCCTGTTCAGTTTTTGGGAAGAGTTTGAGAAGAACTGATGTTAATTCTTTAAATATTTGGTGGAATTTACCTGTGAAACCACTCGATCCGTTGTTTTACTTTGTTTGGAGGCTTTTGATTACTGAATCAATGTTCTTACTCATTATTGGTCTGTTCAGATTATCTCTTTCTTCATGAACCAGTATTGGTTGGTTGACTGTTTCTAGTAATTTATCTTTTTTTTTTTTGAGATTGTTCAGTTCATTGGTGTAAAATTGTAGCAATTTTATGTGATTTTTTTCTGTTTCTGTGCTATTAATTGGAATGTCTCCTTTTTCATTCATAATTTTATTTGAGTCCTTTTTTCTCTTAGTCTAACTAAAGGTTTGTCAGTTTTGTTTATCTTATCAATGTACCAGATATTAGTTTTGTTACTTTTTCTGTTATCTTCATTTTCCATATTTTATTTATTTCTCCTCTAATCTTTATTGTGTTCTTTTCTGCTAACGTTGGGTTTATTTTTTTCTAGTTCATTTAGCTGTAATGTTTTTATTTGATGTATTTATATTAATGTTTTCATTTAGAGCTATAACTACATTGCTTTAGTGGATAGATTTTGGCATGTTTTGTTTCCATTTTTGTTAGTCTCAAGATTTAAAAAATTTTCTTCTTTGTCCCATTGGTTGTTCAGTTTCTGTTGTTAAGATTGCGCATATTTGTGAATTTTCTATTTTCCTCTTGTTAATTATTTCTAGTTTCATATCATCCTGGTCAGGGACGATACTTCATATATAATTTGTCTTCTTGAATTTCTTGTAATTTGATTTGTAACCTAATATATTCCATGTACACTTGAGCAAAATGTGTGTATTCCTGTTGTTGAATATGATATTTTCTGTGTTAGGTCTGTTTGGTCTATAGTGTTGTTAAAAATCCACTGTTTCATTATTTATTCTCTTTCTTGATGACATATATGTTGTTCAGGGTGAGCTATTCAAGTCCTCAACTATTGTTATATTGCCTTTTATTTTTCCTTTTTGTTGTTAGTATTGCTTTATAATATATATGTGTATCTACCTCTACATACATGCACACTAACTTTTTAATAAAACATTCTTTTTTCACTATTATGTTTTTTATTGAAAATACTGAATTCTCATATTTTTTAGGGTACACATTAAGATTAATTCTTCCTTTATATTGCTCCATATATTTATGTTCTATTCATTAAAATATTTATGGAATGCCTGTTAGAAGCTAGACATACTTTCAATGTTGCAGTTTTATAAATGTGTTTAATATAGGTCAGTAGTTCTCTCTTTGAAATTATTCTTTCACCAAAATTTTAGTTACTTAACAGGATATTTTTCCACTTGAGTTTCATTTGTTAATACTAAACTCTATATTGTGATTACTTAAATTTATAAATTATTTGAAGAATGAATTATTTTCAGAATTCAAACTTTACAGGTAGATTATTGTATATATCTCCCTTTGTGAAAATATTATCTTGGGGGTCGTCAAATATATATACCCCAGATTATCTAGGTATTTATGTACTTTGTTGTGATTATCATGTAGCAATTATGTTTTGATAAATAGAACATTTTGTATTTTCTATATATCTGTTCTGCGTTTGTGACTTTATTAAATTTTTACTGATTTTAAGAAATTTTCAGTGGAATCTTGAGTCTTACAAGGAATTTTTTTCTCTTTTTTCTAAATGATAGATTCGTTATTGTTTCTTCTTTTTTTTGGATTTTCCCACACTTCCACATCCATGACAAAGAATAGGATTGAAAGAGACACTTTTATTTAGGAATTAATGGTTTGTTTTTGTGTTCATTGATAATGAATTTAATGTTTTTCCTTTTAAGTAAAGTGAGTTTACATTCCTCCCATTTTGGTATAACAAGAAATATCTCAAAAGTAATTAATTTTATTACATGTCTCTTGATATATAGATCTATATAGTTTTTCTTTTTTGAATTTCTGATGTTTTATGTATAACACACACACACACACACACACACACACACATATAACCTTTTAAGACATAGCACATTCTCAAGAAAAAAATACTTGTCATGATGTAAGATTTGAAGTTTTATTGAAATATTTGCTAGTACTTGACGTAGAATTTTTTTAAGGAGAGGTATAGACAGGAATGGAAGTGAGCAGAGGCAGGCAGGTAAGAAGAGAGAGGAGGAAGAAGCATTTTTAATTTATTTTATTTAATTGTTCACCTTGGATGTTCCCGCCAATCCTGGGTTGCGAACCTGTGACTTTGGTGTGTATGTGAACTGCGTCCAACCACTGTTCCACCAGGGCGTACTTGATGTAGAGTTTTTGTGATTAGTTTCCTAAGTAGGTGTGAGATCTAATTTTTCTTGCTTGGGTTGACTTTTTCAGGGTTTACGATGAGAGTTACTTAATTTCACATAATAGACTGGATATCTCTTATTTTTGTGAAAAGCATTTGGAACAACTTGTATATCCTGGGAATTATTTTGAATATTTTAAGTAAGAGACAAAGTTATAAGATCATACCTCTTATAATCAAGGAACTGTTAGAATTGAGGAAATAGGCATACTCCGGTGGTCTAGTGGCTTAGTTCACCGGAAATGTAACCACATACTCCCAAGGTCCCTTGGTGCACAATGAAGTTCAACAACTAAATAAAAATAACTGAAAATGCTTCTTCCTCCTCTCTCTCCCTGCCTGCTTGCCTACTAGCCTTCACCTTTCCTTTAAACAAACATTTAGAAAGATGAAATAATATATTGTTTTCTCATTTATAGATGCGAAGCTTCAGGCAGAGAGAGAGCAAATCACTTACAACTAGTAGTTGGTAGAATAAAGATTTGGAACCAAGTGGTCTCACTCCAGCACTTTGGCTCAAACCCAGAGCCCCACACCTGTGGAAGCTTTCCACAAGCCCCTTTGCTCCATCCCTTACTCTTAGCTTCTCAAGCTGACTGGATGTTTGTGCATTTGACTGCCCTAAGCTTCATTAGCTGCTTCAGTTAGCATACCTTCTCGAACTTTCTGCAGTTTACATCATTGATGCCTGCACTTAGTGCTAGGGTTTTATAACTAGTCATTTGACATAAACTCTCTGAAGATCTTTGAATATCCTAAATATATTAAACGAAGACTTTGCCCCAGAGGTGGAGGGCAGGCGGGAACCTTGTATCCTATAATGTTCCTTGAACGTACTGCAGATTCTTAACTATAGTGGGTGCTCAGTATGTTTTTAACTGACATTGTTGCTTGCAGTGTATTTGGGTCCAAGAAATCACATTATTCCCCCACTTCTTGTATTAATTTATTTTTTTTTTAGCATTCCTGAAGTGTTATTTCCTGCCTAGATAGGAAGCTTTTCTGTATATACAACATTTACTTGCAAATAGAGACCTGTTCTGTACAGTAAGAGAAATTTTTCACAAGGTGGCCTTCAGGGCACCTCTCTGGGTAAAGATGATAACTCATCCTCCCAGGGTCTTCCTGTTGAAATGTTGCAGATAGATTCTGCAGAGAACGCAGAGTACTGTGGTACATAAGAGAAATCCCAGTCCTGCTGGACAAAAAGGCTCTGCAGTCACTGAGCTATCAGCTGCAGCTAAGAAACCCCTTAGAAATGGAGAATCAGAGGATTAAGTAGTGCCCCTGGATGTTTTGCCACTTTAAAAGGATGCAAGCTTATTTGCTTGAATTCCTAAGAATTTGCTTAATTGCAGAGCCTGAAAGGTAACATTGAAATGCAGAGATAATGAGAAAATGTCAGGGCTAGAAAGCTAAGGATCTTGGTGAAACATATTGACAGTGCTGAACCAAAATTGGTGTTTGACTATATTTATGCAAATACTTAGTTTCTGATAATGCCTGTAATTATACAACCATTGTTGGGAAATGCAAGAAGACAGTTTTCTCAACCTAGATGGCAAACTCCTTATTCAACATTTGTTCCGGGGATGAGAACATAAGGAATAGTAGTTCTGGGAAATTATATTCCTTCAACAAACCCTCCCTGACATGCTAGTACGAGTCCCGTGGGGGAGAGGGAGACTGGGGAGGGGTGCATGGCTGGGGAAGAGCCTGAACGAAGTTAAAATCAATTGGAGAGCAGCTTTGTAAGCATAGAATGACTAGAGAGGTCTTATTTGTGGGGAGGAGATGACAGTGAGCAGGAAAAAGATGAATGCTGAGCTGTGTTTGGAAGGACAGACAAGAGTTTTCTGGGTGAAGGAAAGTGGAATTAAAATTGATTGTTGCAGATGCAGTGAGCAGTATCTGCAAGGGAATGAAGAGACGCCATGTTACCTTGGAGAACTATGTGAAAATTGTTCAGTAGAGCAGAAGCTTAAAGGGAGGAGAGGGGAATGGCATGCTGATGTGGAAAAGAGGCACATCATAAATGACATGTATTAGTTGGGTTGTCCCCAGAATCTGAACTGCAGGTAACACCATAAGGGCCTGTAGTTCATTTGGAAGGAGATCCCAGGATGCACTGGTAAAGGGGAAGCAGGTGAGAGCAGATTGCTGCTGTGAGCAACACACTCACCCGAGGGGGATCCGCTGAGTTGTCCAACCTGAGAAGTGGCTGCTGGGATGTATATCCTGCCATCTCTTATCTCTGACTGGGTAAGGGCCTCTCCCAGGAGAACTAACTTTCTGGCTCTTTAGACCTTCCACTGAAGCTGAAAAAATTTCTCAGGAAGAGCCTTAGAGATGCTCGTGGTAACCGCCTATTGGCCTGGACAAAAATGGTGTCTTATGGCTGCTTTTATACACCATATGTGCCATGCTAAGGACTTAGGCTTTTGACCTAAGGAAAATGGGGTGCTAATGAATTATTCATTTTTCTAGACTTTTTTTTTTCAGGTAAGTAAGAATAATGGACTGGTTTGTTTTTTTTTTTCGTTTTATTTTTAAAGTTCTATTAAAGCAACATGGCATCATAACATTTCAGGTGTGTGTCACTTTAAATCAGTATCTGTATATAATACATTAACATTCTTTACAAGATAACTTATTTAATAATCATAATAATCTTATGAGGAAGTTCTCTACATTATACCTATTTTACAGGTGAGGAAATAGAGAGGTTAAGTCATTCATCCAAGCTATTATGTGTCTGATTAAAGATTTCAAACCCAAACCATCTGGCATAGTGTGGGGCCCTGCTCATGTTGGCTCGCTAGCGGATTAAGTAGAAGAAGGTGAGTTTAATTGGTGATACAGTGAGACACTGTCTATAGGAGATGTGGCTGGAAAGGGTCGCCAGGGACTTGGTTACATGGGTCTGGAGCATGGAGATGGCTTTGGTATGAAGGTAATACTTAGTGGATCTTCAGTATGTTAGCGCCGATCTGTGCTGGATCTTGTGCCTGCCCTGAAGAACTATCGCTGCAGACGCAGCACGTTGAGGGTAAAAGAAAAGTTTTTATTTGTAACGAAGAGAAAGTGGCAGGGCGAAAGAAAGGAAAGTACACTTCTCAAGAGAGGAGAAGCGGATCAAGTCCAAGTGAAAGCCCGCGTCTCTCTCCTACTAAGGATGCACGTATTTATGAGGGGTCCCCTTCCTGTCTCCCCCTCCTCACTCCACTCTAGGGGCTAGGGGTGTTTCTGGGCGGGGATCTCCAGGAGATAGGCTATTAATGAGTATTAGTGAGTTTTTTACAATGAGGTGGAGTGTAGGTATTACTGCACTTGTGTCACCAGCTAGTCTGGGCGATGACAGCATCTGCAGAAATGCAGCACCTTACCTGGCCATTCTGAGGCTTCTTTTGTGTTAGAAATGTGTTGTTTCCTGGGTCCTTTGGTGCTTGCTTGGGCGGCTTCCTTTGTATGAGCCTGGGCCCTTCGGTGCCCAGTCTGTGTCTGTGTCACAGTCTGTGTCATAGCCTTTTCTGATACTCTTTGCGCTTTCTTTGTTGGGGGCGCCTCTCCTGTTCCAGACCCCCTATAGCTAACCTACTTAACAAGTGTGCAGACCCTTGATGGCAGGAGGGAGGACAGCTTGACTCTGAGTAAACACATAGAGTAAGGTGAGAAGGGATCTTCGGGGCCAGGCTTACAGAAAAGAGCCCTTAAGGACTCGCTGGGGAAGAGAGGTCTGCAAAAGAGAAGGCAAAGAGAAATCAGAGGCAGGAAAACAAGCAGGGAAGAGAGGTATTGTGAAGAACAAGGGAAGCATTTTCAAAGAGTAAACAGGACATTTAGGGAAGAGTGCCTCTGAAAAGTGTCTTTTGGATCCAGAAGCTATGAGGTCATTCCCAGGGAAAGGACAGTGGGAGAAAAAGAGTAAAACTGAGCTCCAGAGAAGCTGGAACATGGAGGTATGAGCATGGGCTACACTAGGTAAAAGTTTGACTGCGAAGGAGAAGGATGAGCAGTCAGTGGTGCTCAGTGTCTTCTCTAATATTCGTGTCTGAATCCCACCCCCAGAAATGATGATTGGTGCCCTGGGGTTAAGAAACTTTAAAGGTTCCTCCTGGTAACTCTAATATGCATGTGTGGGTTAAGACCACTGGGCTAAAGGGAGGCAGAGCTTCCAGAGTTGATAACTGATGGGGAGAAATTCTTAAGGAAGTACTACAAAGGAGTTTTCCAGTTGGCCTAATGAAGTTAAATGCGTTTCTGCCTGAGGCTGGGGTGCCCAATTCTAGTTGTTTGATGGAATCTGCCATATTTTGCCATGTATAATGTGTACCCATTTTTTTTGTCCCAAATTTTCAGCAACAAAATCTTTGGTTATGATGTTTTAATTCAAATTTTTATTTGTTTACATTTAGGTACCTGTTTTTTGTATTATAAAGGAATTTTAGCATTTATTATTTAACATATTATAGTACAAGACATTTTATGTAACAGATAATTACAAAACACAATAACAGATAAGGTCCAAGAGCTTTTATCTACGGGTAGCAAATGTATATTTACACATCACAGAAGGACAAGAACTCTTGGTCACTGTCAATATCAGAAGTACTGCCTTCAAGTTCCACATTACCAGTGTCTTCTGAAGTCACTTGCCTCATCCTGGTAAATTTCCTCACCCTCAGTTCCATCCATTGCATTGCTGATGCCACATTTTTAAACAGTTTCACAGCCATTTCCTCCTTGACACCATCTTAGGATCCAGTCACAGACCTGGGCAATGGATGCTTTCTGGATTCTGCCTGTAAATGTTAAATCATTCCCAGCTGACTGCATCCACGATGTCCACTCTTTCTTCCTTCGGGCTTGAAAGGGCTGGTTTACTGACACAGGTATCACTGCAAGTTGCGTTTTCCAGTCCGCTATGATTGCTTTTACACTTTGTGTGACATGGGCTTTGATGTGATCAAAAACAAGCAGGGCTGGTTTTTTTTTTTTAAGTAATCCTCTAGGCCTTTGTAACCAGACTGTTACCAGATTTTTTTGTCTTCTTCATTCATACATCCCCTTTCCAGAGGATTATTTTGCATACAGATATCATTAGGGCTATTGATTCTAGAGTTATGCTTTTAACCCATAAGAACAGTGAAAAGAATTAAAAACACGTAGATACAGAATTAGTACTACCTGTGTATAATGTACATCCTTATTTTCCCCCACAAATTTGGGTGGAAAAAGTGTGCATTTTAAATATGAGAATACTGTATATTATGTTCATGACTTATCCAAAGACCTTGAGAGGGTGCTCTTAAGGAAGTGACTGACTAATCATAATCATGTAAATGAAACACTGTGGAGGAGAAAAAGTCAGTTTGACCTCCCAAAAGTGTTGGGTACTGGTCCTGGCTTTAATCCTTTTGTGGGAGCTGTTCATTGGTGCTTATATTTCTGAATGTTGGACTTGGGACTTTTGACATTCATAACCTTTCCAGTTGTCCATTCTTGTCTGGTTGCTTAGAAACAAGTTCACATGACTGTTTTTTAAAAGTAAAAGTGCCGGCAGAAATCAAGGCAAGTAGCAGGCAGGCAGGAATAGAGCGGGGGAAGAAGCAGCATTTTATTTTACTTTTTATTTAGTTGTTCACACTGGTTGTCATGTCATATCTCCCAAACACCCCCAGTCCCAGGACTCGAACCCAGGGACATGTGTCTTGCTCCTTCAGAGGCAATTTTCCTAACAGCTGCTCCACCAGGGTGCACCACACGTGAGTGTTTTGAGCATCACTGTGTCTGTTTATTCAGTCTCCTGGTTCATAAATGCTTTTTTTATCCTTGGCTTTGCCACAGTGCCTCTCTCCAGGTATATTTCTTTTCTTTTTAACACACGTTTTGTTTTAGAATAGTTTGTACCAACATGGATGGAACTTGAGGTGATTGTGCTAAGCACAATAAGTCAGAGACCAAATACAGTTTTGCTCATGTGGAATATATACAAACAAAAAAGTAAGGAAACAAAACAACATAAATAAATCTTTAGACTCTGAAAACAAAATCGTGCTTACCAGAAAGGAAGTGGAAGGGGAGATGGAAGGAGTAGGTAGCGTGTGTCAATTGGATAGTGGTGGATGGTAGTCAGACCTTTGGGTGCTGATGTGATGCGGTATATTCATTTATGGAGGTGTGAAACTGTATTCCTGAATCCTCTGTGTATTCTATTCCAGTAGTACCTCCAAAAACAGCGATTTTCAGAAAAAAAGTGATCAGAATATAGTCACACCCAATTTCCCCTATTAATAATAATCTTAGATTTGTATGCCCTGCTTGTCATGATTAATGAACTAATATTGGTACATAATTATTAGCTAAAGTTTGTACTTTTTCAGATTTTCTGAGTATTTCATTAATGTCCTTTTACTGTTCTGGGATCCTTCTGGTAACTCGCTACTCAATAATCAACTCTCCAGAGGATGAATGTTGGTGGAAGGAAAGTAGGTTTATTACTGAGAGGTCCCAGTCGAGGAAATGGGAGACCTGCTTGGTATCAGACTCTCTGATAATTCAATGTCACAGAGTCCTCAGTTTATAATGATCCAGTTTGGCAGATTGACTGGATTTACCTGATCCTGCTTTATTGCCTGCTTACACCAAGGCACTACATTCATTTTGTCATCGTGTCTCCTTAGGTCCCACTAAGAGCTTCTCAGACTTTCCTAGTTTTTTATGACCTTGGCAGTTTTTAGAAGTACAGGTCAGAGATTTTGTAACATTTTCTCAATTCTGTTTGTCTGATGTTTTCCCCATGTTTTAGACCAGGGCTAGAGGTGTGCGGGAGGAAGATCACAGAGGTAAATTACCGTTCTCATCACATCATATCAAGGACATATGCTATTGACATGTCATACCACTGATGATGTTGGCCATATTGACTGACGTCATGCTTCTCAAGTTTCTCCACTGTTCCACAAAGTTATTCTTTCCCCCCTTTTAACACTGTCCTCTTTGGAAGGAGGTTGCTATAGGTTTGTTGTGTGCTGGTCTCAGCCTGTCAACCAGTGCTGCAGCTGGACTAGCCCTTGTGTTTCTTACTATGATTGAAAGATACCCTTCGCAACAACTGTCAAGACACTTTGGAAAAATAAAGGTGATTACTTATTACTGGAAATTACACAGCACACCCGGGGACGCACAATGATGAGGTCATAGCAGAACAGAGACAGACCTCATCTATAAGCACGTGGCCCTGACTTTATGGGGGTTAAAGGTTGAGTCCAGGGTTTCGCAGGCTCACTATTGTGAATTTAAAACACAGGAGCGGGAATTTAAAGCCCAGTAAGAGAAAAACAAGTGGCCCAGATGGCCAGTGACTGAAATCAACCAAGATCTCTGAAACGAAGGAGTCTCCTTGAGGAGAGGAGGCTGGCTCCTTATCTAGTGTGCAGTGTGTTTATTCAAGATAGCTCTCTTTGAATTGGATGTCTCTTTGAAGTGAATGCCTGAGCAATCAAAGCTTAAGTCAGGCACTTGCATTACAAGAAGAGAAAACCCAACTGTCAGGACTTACACTCGGAGCTGATTTCTTTCTTTGCTTTTATTTCCTCTTATTATTCCTCTTCTTTTACTTTTGTATTTGGAACATGTTAAGATACACAAAATAATATATTGAATTCCCAGATAGTGTGAAACTTCAGCACTTAGTCATAAAGTGCTCATTTTCGTTTTATCTATCTGGGTGGTCTCAAATTTTAGCTTGCATCCGAATCACTTGGAGGCCTTCCAACAGATTTCTGGATTTAACCCTTAGAGTTTCTGATTCAGTAAAATCGGGTCGATGCCCAGAGATTATACATTTCTAACATGTTCCCAAACGATATTGATGATGCTGGTCCTTGGATCACATTAATTCTCCCACTTCCACTCCATTATTTCGGGGCAATGTCAAGCATAATTATTTCTTAAGTACTTAAAATGTATCCCTAAATATAGGAAATTTTAAAATATAATTATAGGTTTACAATATGTTGCATAATTAAATATGTAAACATAATTAGGATACCGTTTTCTCATCAAGATATTAGTATATCTAAATATCATATATACAGTTCTAAAATGTGTTTGTTGTTTCACATATATTTTTACAATGGCCATTCAAATCCAAATAAGTTTGCAGCATTTTATTTAGTCGACATTCCTTGAAATTGTTTTTTTTAAGTCTCTTGTAGGAATGACAAGCTATGAGCTATAGGCTTTTTTTGTAAATAAAGTTTTATTGGCATACAGCCATGCTCCTTCATTGATAATTGTATATTATTGCTTTCCAACTGTAACAGCAGAGCTGAGTGGTTGTGTCAGAGGCTACGTAGCCTGAAGAGTAAAAAAAAACGTTGTTGTTTTATTTAGAGTCCCTTAGCAGAAAAAGTTTGCTCATTTCTTTTTCCCTAGGAATTTTCTTCACCTTTTTATTCTTTGACTATTTGTTAAAGAAACCAAGGTCATTTTTGCTGCAGGGTTTCCATATTCTGAATTTTGTGGCATGCGTCCCCCATTGTTATCATATTCCTTTGTCCCCTGTGTTTCTTAGAAACTGATACATGAACCAGAAGCCTTCAGCAGATTCAGGTTCAAAATTTTAGCAAGAGTTGAACAGGGTGTTAGGTGTTATCAGTTAGAGCCATCTGTTGTCAAGTTCAAAATCAGGTTTTCACCTAGTGATTTTACTAGCTAATGGCCATCATTATTTAGATTTATTATTATGTGTGGCAAAATGATGGCAGTTGACCCTTGAAAAATGCTGACATCAGGGGTGCTGAACCTTGTGCCATTGAAAATATGAGCAGAACTTCATTCTCTCAGAACTTAACTACCAATAGCCTGCTGTGGACCAGAAGCCTTACTAATAACATACACAGTTGATTAGAATGTATTTTGTGAGTTATGTGTGTTATATGTATATTTTTACAATAAAGCAGGCCAGGGACAATAAAACAATCTTAATAAAATCATAAGGAAATACATTTGCAGTACTGTACTGTGTTTATTGATACTGTATGTTTATAAGAATATCCATGTGCAAGTAGACATGAAATTCAAACTTGTGTTGTTCAGAGTCCACTTTATATGGCAATTTTATCATTCCTTTTACTTTACTAGTTGGAATACTTTTTCAAATGAGAACTTTTCCTCATCAATTATCTGGTTACTTTTATGTACAGTTTTGTCAAAGAAAGCCAGATTAAATGTTTGATGATGTCTCTTCATTTGTCACTTTCAGAGTAATGAATGGGTTCGCTAGCATCTCAAAAAATAACTGTTGAGTTTTATTTTTAAGTATTATATGAATGAGTGGATTGTTTTTAGCAGCTCTATTGAAATTTGATTTACATATCATATAATTAACTCCTTTTAAATGTACATTTCTGTGGATTTGAGTATACTTACAGAATTGTGCCATCAACATCATTTTAGAAAATTTCCTTCATCTCCAAAAGAAACCTCATGAGCCGCAACCTGGTGGAATAGGGCTTGGGCATAGTCCACATCCATCCCAAGGTCCTGGGTTCGGCAGGGGCAGCCATGGTGAGCCATTAAATAAATAAAATAAAATAAATGTGGTGCTTCTTCCTCTGCTGCTTTCATTCCTGTCTGTACCTTTCCTTTAAAAAATAAGAGAAACCTTATGAATACATGGGTGTTTTAGAAAGTATTTTATGCGTTTCAATCCATTATAGTAGTAGTCTCCTGAAACTCAAGTTGGCCCATATTTGATCAGTGGGACTCCTTTTGAGATTGATTCTTATACCGGGTTATTATGAAAATAATGCGAAAGAAATAGGTTTCGAGATTCTGATCTTCATGGGGTACTTAGTGCAGCTATGATAATAGTTATCAATCTTGGAAGCATGTTAGAGTCATCTGAAGACATTAACTGTGGCATCCTCTTCCTGTACTAACTCAGGCAGCATTTCCACAGGTGATACTACAATATCAGCACATTTTAAAACTCTCTCCATTGATTGCACTGTGCAGCCAACTTTGCGAACCACTGATCACTGAGGTTGTTGGTTAACTTATTTCCACATTCCCTCCCCCTTTTCCTACACTCTGCCCAACTCTGCTTCTCTCTGTCCTCCCCTCTCATCTTATGTCACTACTTTTTTGCCCATTCATCCAAGCTGGTTACTTTGGTCATTTCCCTCTACCTTGCTCAGCACTGTTTAAATGCAAAGGATTTTGTGACAAGAATGACTAGCTCAGATCTGTATTTTGAAAAAAATCACTCTGTCAACAATATGAAAAGGATGTTGATGAAATAAATAAAGCTACTCAGTGTTTAAGTGCTTCTCCAGGGCCCACAGTAACAACCTTCATGTTCCTTGATGTAATTCTCTAGGTTACTCAAACTCTGTTGTTGCCTGATCATGTGTTCTAAATCCCTGTACCATATTATTAATATTAATATATATTTGTTAATGCTTATTACAGAAAGTGTGGCCCACCACAGACCCGTAGCATTGGAATCCCCTCTGTGTGTGTTAGAAATGCAGGATCTTGGTGTGCCTTGATGGCCTCGCAATTTAAACCACACACAGTTCATATACCTCCCAAGGTCCTTGGTTCATGACCTGGGGCCTGGGAAACAGCCGATGATGAACAACTGATTAAAGTCAATAAAGTGCTTCTTCCTCCTCTCTCTTCCTGCCTACCTGCCTACATTCCTGCCTACACCTTTCCTTTTAAAAAAGAAAAGATGAAAAGAAGAAATGCAGGCTCTTAGGCCCTACCCACAAGTCTGTGTCAGTCCCACTCTGCATTGTAATAGAGTTCTCCAGCAGATTCATAGGCACATAAAAGTGTCAGAATTTTGCTCTAACTTTTTCTAGCCTTTTCTGTTCCTCCTCATGCTTTGATCTCTGTATGCCTGTCAACTCTTCTCCTTCCTTTTTTGATTCATCCATCAAGTTTGAGTTCACATGTTTTTGTCCTAGATTCCTAACCGATTTCCCACCTTCAGCCTCTGACTATGAGGGCTCTTTGCTTCTTCATAACGTTAAATCTATCATTGTCACACCACTATCATGATACATTAGCTTCATTTTCTTTTTAGTAAGTCAGGTACATGAGAAATGAACACATTCAAAGCTCTTGAGCAATAACAATGCCTCATTCATTTCTGTTTGCACCCAGAACTTCACTTTGCAGTTATTGTAATTTATATTTAAAAACACAGAAAGTAAAATACCCAAGTGAGTAAGCCTGGATGCCAGCTCTGCCTTCCCTGTCCCTTTGCAGAAGTCACTGATCTTTTTAACTGGCAAATTGAGCCTTGTATATTTTCATATCCAATCTTGACCAAGGCAGGAAGCTTGTATTAACACCACATCCACCATATACTGGTGTCTGGAATTATTTTTGTCATGATCTCCTTACCACATGTGCCTGGTGTGAGCGCTGGGTGATGCATGTCCCATAATCTGCTTGCTGTTTTCTGTCCCCAACCCTTTCCTAACCGCACTGTGTGTGGCTAGCATGTAAAAGTAATTCATCTCCGTTCTTGGTTTGAAATCTCGTTTGTTTCTTGTCTCCGGTTTAACCCACTGCCAGACTCAGTTCACTCTACCTGGACACAGATGTTACCTGTAACCACTAACTTGGCTTTTTTGGACAATTCAGTTTGCATGGATTGTCAGTGTTATTTTCTAACCCCTACATAAACACCCACGACTTAGTCAGACTGCCTCCTCTAAACCCAATTCTGCAATTACCTAGACTTTTTCTCATGGCATGTGGTTGAGCTTGTTATGGAGAAATGCTATCCTTGAGACTCTGCCTTGGAGTTCAGGGACGTGCAGATGGGAGACTGCATAATCGGGACTTGACTAAGTGCTGGCGGAGCTGGTCCGTTTTGGAGAGAGGAGAAAGTAGTGTGTGAATTTCATCAAGAGCTGGAGGGCTGTGCTGAGTTAGTTTTCCTGTCTTACATTGTGTATGGCTTCTTACGCCGACTCAGAGTATATATTGATTACTAAAATTTAAATAAAGTTAATTTTGTAGAATTAAATCTATTAAAATAGCCAACTCACTTCTATAGGCCCAGAATTATTAGTTCTTTTGACATATCTCCTACTTGAGTATTCTCCTTTTTCTCTGAATTATCCCAAAACTGAGAGTCTTACTTAGCTGGTAGGGACAGGGACTCAGTCCTGTTTTTGCATGTTAGAAGGAGGGAGAAATGGTGTTTCCACTACTACTTTTTGCTGTTATATGATGTTTTATGAAACATCCTGTGACATCCTATGATCATTTGTTCCCCATGAGGTGTATGTCTGCTGGTCCAGTTTCCGACCATGGCTGCAGTGGTGTTCCAGACTTGGTCTCCAAAGCAGCAC
Source organism: Solenodon paradoxus (assembly GCA_004363575.1). NCBI lineage: Eukaryota > Metazoa > Chordata > Mammalia > Eulipotyphla > Solenodontidae > Solenodon > Solenodon paradoxus. The sequence goes on from RJWH01008337.1 coordinate 18,170, forward strand.
CCCCCTTGGGGTTCATACTCACATGCTTAGATCTTACCTCCAAGTGTCGCAATGCTAGGTGTCTAGGTCTGAAGGAACTGCAGTTTACGCCATTCTCTGATGTTAACTGCTCATTTATGGGTCCAGCCATGACTGTGTTCTTAAATTTATTCTGTTTCCCTTTCCTTGCATATAATAAATCCTAATCCCTAAAATTTACCTATGACTGTTACCCAGTATCAGTTGCTGGTTTTGACTCACAGTTTTAGTGCCTATTTTACTAAAATCTTCAGTATTGGAGTATCATATTTGCATATTTCAGGATTCACGTAAAATTGTTTTAGGAATGGGTAGTGGATTTACATGCTTATTACTAAATTGTAAGTAGATGCTCTACTGCTATATAAGCGGGCCAGTCGTGTGAGTGTATAATGAAGGAAAGGTTATTTATTCCAAATCTGTGCACCTATGTCTTAAATAAATGAAATATGTTTCCGTTTTACTCAGACAACTATTTTCCCTTCTTAATTGAAGTGATTTACAATAGAAAAATAGTCAACTTTTTAATGTAGAAAAGTTTATATTCATCTTAGAATACATTACCCCCATTAGTAACAGTCTGAATTTCATCAGTCTGTCTACCCATTGAGGGATAAGAATCAAACCATAGATCATCTACAGAAAACTTTTCCTTAAAATTTCCTCTTTGCCTTCCTTGCAAACAGCTGAGGGTGGACATTGCTTGAGATTCCGTTACCATTGGCAAGGAGGAGAAGCAGCTAGAACTGTTCTACACTGATGACGTAAATGCTGAATGATACACCCACTTCAGAAACTGCTAAAATACACCTACAAAATGACCCAGCCATTTCCCTTCTAGGTATTTACTCGCATGAAACAAAAGCATATAACACAAAAAGACTTGCATATTCATTTTTAGAGCAGCATTCAAAATAAATGCCCTGAATTAGAATAACTCAAATTCCATCCACAGATAAATGGATACACAAACTGTGTGTCTTAGTCCATTTGTGCTGCTCTATCCCGATACTACACACTATTTGTCTTATAATCAACAGGCATTTATTTCCCACACTTCTGAAGGCCAGAAGTAGAAGATCAGGGTGCCAGCTTGGTCAGGCGAAAGCCCCATTCCAGGCCCCAGATTTCTTATGGTGCAGTTGGTTAGGGTGGTGTCAGGCCTCTTTCACGAAAGAGTATCACCATCGACATTCTTTTCTCAACATACAGATTTGAAGGATACATAGACCTTTAATGCACATAGAACTATAGTATATACATGCAACAGAATACGCACAATCACTTCTAGGAATCCCAAGTACTTACCCTGACTGAAAGACAGCAGAGGCAAAAAAAAACTGCATAGCATATAATTTCACCTATATTAAATTCCTCACATTTCAAACTAATCTCATATGAAAATCCCAGATCAGTGGTGCTGGGAGACAGAGGGTATAAGAGGCACAGAGTGGAAATATTACAAAGGGACAAGAAGGTCTTTTAGAGGTGAGGGCTGTGTTTAATATGTTCCTTCTTAGTTACATTTCCATAAATGTATACATGCGCCAACATTTTTCTAGTTGTACTCTGGAAGTGTGTTCAGCTTATTGTGCATTATTCGTAGCTTACGGAAGCTGTAAAGACATATGAATTCTTCCGTGGATGAGATTGAATACATCAGTCATGACTCATTGGTTGTAAATCACAGAATGGGAGTTGCTTCAAATTATGAGAGATTCTTAAAAAGATCAAGGGAATGTATAGAATTATGAAGGCCGAAGTGTTAGCTCTGTAGTGTAGCAGGTTATAAGACATTCTCAGAAGCCCAGAAAGCAGAGGAGGAGAATCCTTCATGCCTGGCACCATCTGGTTAGGGGCCTCTTCTACCCTATGAAGAGATAACCATCATTTTCAGGCTGTGGTAATGGACTTGCACCATTATCGCCTTCTATTCGAGAGTGATATTCCAGGGAGGGAGGATTTCCCTTGATTGAAGGAAAAAGACTGTGACTAATTATTAAGGGAAAGCAGGAAAGCAGAGTGCTAATGGCAATGAAGGCGTGCTAGTTATCATGAAAATCAAATCTTACCACTGAAGGATGTTTGCCTGCTGTTCTAGTTACTGCTCCACTTTTTTTCAAGGGGTGTGGGTGTCATCAATATTCATGTATTAACAGCTGAGCAGAATTATATAGACAGTGTTTTAAAATGGCAATAAATTATTATGTTTTTTCACAGTAATATTAATATCTACTCATTATACACCATTTGAATAATACTAGAAAATAGAAGGAGGAGTAAACCTAAACCTTCATACATTCACTACCAAGAAGCAGTCACTCTTAAAATTCATTAATTTTTTGACACAGGTCATATTTTTGAATGAATAAAAACTTTATTTTAAAGTTAATCTTCATGAACAATCATACAGAGAAATAATTGGATTCTCATGATATCTTCTGTATTCAGTGCTTGCTTTCCATACTTCAGTATTGGGATGACATCGCCATCACCATCGCCATCACCACCCATTTTTGCATTTTTTTGCAGTATGGGGCCTTTAGATTCAATTGATTTGATATCTGCCTACCTTTTTCAAATAAAGTCTTAAGTTTTTTAACAGTAGTTTTAGGTTTAGAGAAAAAGTACTGGAAGGTACAGAGATTTTCCATATACCCCACCCCATCTGCCCCTACATATGCAAAGCCTTCCCACATCAGCATCTTTCACCACAATGGTGCATTTTTTTACAGTTAATGAACCTACATTGGTAAAATCATAATCGTCCAAAGTCCATAATTTGCATTATAGTTCACTGTTGGTATTGTGCGTTTTTTGTGTTTGAACAAATGCCTGTCCAGTTACTAGTAAATACATGCATAGCATATCACTTTTCTAAGCTTAGTTTAGCACAAGTTAGTTCTCATGTGGGTTGGGAAATTAGGAAGAAATTGATCGAGTCATTCTGGCTCCAGGTGTTTGCAGTCAGCTGGAGCTGGAATGGTGGAGGGTGGAGCAATTCAGGGCTTCCCTGGAATCTCTCTTCATGTAGTCTCAGATTTTTCTCTTTGGTCGCTGGTCATGGCCTAGTTTGTATTTCCTTATAGTGTGGCAGCTCATGATGGTTTATGTCTTAAGAGAAAATATTCTCAAGACAAGTCAGAAGCTTGTTTGACCTACACTTACTGTCACATGTCTCTCACCTATAGTGGTTATAAGCAAGTCACGAGCATACCCAGATTGAAGGAATTGACACCCATAACCTATTTCTCAATGGGAATAGCATCACAGTTACTTTGCAAGAAGGTGCTTGAGATGGGAGAGATTGACGTGGCCATATTTGGAATATAGACTGTTGTGCTTTCTCTTCACACTGAGATTTCAAAGCATCAGCACACTGAATACAGAACCTTTTGTGGAAGGGTGCTGTAAAAATTGAATCAGTCTTCCGCTTCCACAGAGGAAAGAAACCTAGCTTCCTAGATGCTCTTGAAAAATCTGCTGAAATCAGGGCCATGAACTTTCTCTTGTCAGTACCTCAAGAAGATATTTTATGGTAAAGAAAGAACACTGGAATGATATTCCTAAACTCTGAGGCGATAGCAGATCCTGGCTACTATCTTTGGCTTAGGAATCTCAGTTTAACATTCTGTAAAATGGAAATACTATCCCTTCTATACACTTCACCTCCTTCTGTTGAGGAGCAAATGAAGTTATTCATGTGAAAATAGTGTGAGGAAATACCACGTAGGAATAAGATATTGCTGCTGTTCTACTAAAGAATTTTGATGTTTTATGGCCCATAAGGACAAGAAATGTCTTCTAATATCTTATTTAAATGTGTTCATTTGCCACAGCTCTCCGTAACAAACCAATTTGAAAATGGCTGTGCTCATTTGCCTTTGATGACACAATAGTTTAGGTATGTTACCACTGTCGTTTTCACAGATTTGCCACCCAGTAATTTGATTGGTATGCTGTGCATCGCCTAAGCCTTTTGCTCAACTAGCAAGAAGTTCTGAGCTTCTAGCTGCCAGCATTATTATTCAAGAATCCCTAAGTCATTTTCCTGATCATTACATTGCATTGCTTCTCCTTAATATGGATTCTCTGTTTTGGTCCATTGTCTCTAGACTTATTATTTTACATTTGTCTACATGAAACTGCATTTTTTAGTTTATTGGCTCAGTCACCATGAGGTACCAATCCATCTGAATCATGCTGTTGTATTTTTCTTATGTGATCTCTCTATATGATATGCAACTAATAAAAATCTATGTACCTTAGAGAAGGTTATGAATATTTTATTCGTTATTCTTCAGGGTCAGACTAACAACTCAAAACAGGTCAAGCCAATGTTCAAGATATCAGGCCACTGAGCAGAGCTTCCAGGAGGGAAAGAAGCCAGTATTTTCTGGGGGAAGCTTTGATAAAGTCTGGTTCACTCAATAAACTTGTACCAAATTCACTGGTGGCCTAGGGCTCATATTTTTAGAGCCCTCATTTTATCTTTGTTTAAATAGCCATATTACAGTTCCCTTTAAAAATACTTGACTGAAAAAGAATATGATTTATTCAAAAGTAGACTGCTGATGTGAAAAATCTAATTATACATGAAACACTGTTAAGAAAATTGCTTAAAAATAATATAAACACATGTAATGAAAATTAGGTTCTAATGGCATCGAGTTTTATTCATGCAGAATATGTTTTAAGTCGATTATGTGTCAAGAAGTTAGCTAGAGTAAAAAGTACATTTCAGAGATCTTTTTTTCAGTAAGTTATTAGTGAAGGAAAAAACTCAGCAACAAGTCATTACAGTTTAGTTCTATGTGAAATCTCTCGAGGCATGTTCATAGGGAGTTGCAGCAGCTCAGGGAATAATGAATTCTGCCTGGGAAGTTTAGGAAAAGTTGAAAGGAACAAGTACTTGATGTGTAGGAGACAGTCGAGGATGGACTCATTTTCTTGCTTGACTTTGAAACACTGCGGCGTATGGAGGAACCACACAGGCACAGAGGTGATTACCTCCCTGCTCCTTCCTCGGAGCTTCTGGAGGTGACAGGAGCACCCACCAGACTCCTGGGGGAAGTAGAGAGATGATCAAGGAAACAATCTAAAGCTTACTGATGATAGCAAGGCATTCCTATTAAAGAATCGTTGCAAGAAATCTGTGGGGCAACTCGAGGTGACAGTTCTAAGGAGCAAAGAATTAGCCATGTAGACAAAAGCAGCCAGTCACTGCACTGTGTTATTTGAAAAGATGCATAGGTTTGCAGGAGGGAGGGTGTGTGTGTATGTGTGTGTAGAGAATCAGAACAAGCAAGAATCGTCTCTGTGGTGGTGCCTTTAAAGAGGCCTACGCAAACTTGAATACAATTATTAGTGTGATATTTTCTTCATTTATTTGGATAAAATCTTCAGCATCATTGAATAGAAGAGAGTAATACGATTTCTGAAAAGTTCCTTTAGCAATCCCAAATGATAGCATTAGTCAGTTTTCTTCACCCGATAATAAATTATCTGTGGTAAAGGATGTATTAGAACAACCAACATGCCCCTTTCCCAAGGAAGCTGGACATGACATTGGAGCCAGTCAGTCAGAAACACAAGAAAGAATAAGCAATCAATATGAGCTCATTTGGTAATTTATCTCTCCCTTCAATTTGAACAGCTCTAGCATTTATTGTATGTTCCGCCTAATTTAGCACTTAATAACATAGTTTCTCATTGTCCTCTAATTGTTTGATAAATGGAATTCTTGTTTCCTGGACCAGACTGTATGCTTCTTAAGGGCAGGGAAGTCCCTTGTTGATGATCTAAGGGTCCTTGTAATCAGGCTCCGTTATTTTAACTTTTTCAGCCCCAGTTTCCTTTTCTGGAAAGTCGTAATGTTGAAGTTGGTGATTTCTAAGGCCTTTTCCAGTCCTGAGGCTCTTTAATTAAAATTTTAATCTGCTTCTATTTAACTTTAGAAATTAAACCTACAGTTAACATCCATGAGCAGATATTAATGTACTGCGTATCTCTGATTTTTTGGTTAATTATAAAGCCAGTATATTACTTATTTCATTCTGTTATCCATACGATTATTTGCACAGGTATGTAATGTGTGCATACTGCGTGACAGATACTTTAGGAGATTTTTACTGGTGAGCCATGTAAGCACAGTTGTCACTCACCAAAGCCTGCAGATAACCAGGAATAATGGAAGACAGATAGTTACACAGTAGCTACAAAATGAGAGGAAGGTTGTGCTGCAATTGGGGATCCAGTTGTAGAGACATATATCTGAGTTGACAAAACTGACTTTGAAAGTTGTACTCATTTGTAATACTTGTTCTGACATTACTAGAAGGATTAAGGTGGGCTCATCAATTGAAGCCACTAGCAGATGGGAGGAATGAAATAATCAGATTTGCATTTCCAAACAGAACACATCTACGGTCCTTTCATATTTCGTTTCAGCCATGGACATCCGATGCATATTTCCTGACATTAAGATCATTTGTACCTGAATTAAACATAAAATGATGACTTTTACTTTGTTAAAAGTTAACAGATACCCTTAATCAAATCCAGACACATCTCAGTGTTTTTCAACAGAGATGAACCATAGGTGTTTTAAGTAGTAGCAGTGAAAACCGTTAGTTCTGCTAATTATGTTTGTCATTAACTTGTTGATAGCCTTAATAATGTGCTTTCTTTTAATATAGTTGCTGGTCAGTTAACTTGCTGAGTGCTGAGTTCGTATGAAAGAACAGACAAGTTCATGGTAGAAGGAGGTTAGACTTTGGATTTGGATACATACTAGTATAATGGCTCCCTAATTGTTAACACTGAATGCTTGAATAGATCATGTGATCTGGCTACATTTCATTCTCCTTTCTGCAAAACAGAGACAATAAATCAGGGATTGTGTAAGGATTAAAATGCCTTCTTGAACATGTCTAGCAAATGATCCGACGCACAGTGTGAACTCAATAATTCTTAGTTCTATTTTCTCCCCAGAGGCTTTTTTGCTCTTCAATAGAAAATGGAAACCATTTGGAATTTGTCTTAATGTCATATCAAGAATTTAAGGACACGGGACAGACATTGTGCTTGCTAGGGATTACAGAAGAGAATAGGAAATGTCATGTGATGTCAAACGCAGTCTTGTAGGGTAGAATAGAAAGGTGGCTTATACAAAGATGAGATAAACCTTTTATTCTCCAATCCCTAACTTTCTTCCCAGGAGAGAGCCTTGTTCCACTTCTTGGGTCAGTGTCTTTGGAGGAAGATTTTTATCATGTCCCAGATTAATCGACAAGCAGGATATTTGAAAGAAGCCAGAGACCAGCCCTGGAGACTGTATCGTTCCATTACAGCTTTTATTCAGGTCGAATTTATGTAAAGCAACTGTTCAGTCCAAAAGGAAGCTATGAATTCTCCATAAACCACTTTTAAAAAATGTATAATCCTGTATGAAAAAGTAAATAAGTGCAAAGAACTACAAGCAAGTAGAAAAAGCATGGATTAACAAACATTTATTGAGGACATATTATAGAGCACAATGAGTCATATTTGTATTTCAAAACAAACACTTAAGTAGCCTTTTCATGTTCGATGATCAACATTGTAAGAGAAATGTTTGAATTTTAGAAACAAACATGGAAACGGCCTAATATTTATTGAATGCTTCCTTTATGCCAGGCTCTATGCTAAGCCCTTTATTTACATTAGCTCATTTAATTAACACATCATTCCCAGGAGATGAGCATTATGTTAACTTTCGTTTTATATTTGAGGAAGCTCAGCCAGGTAGGCTCTCAGCTAATCAACACAGAAGTTGGAATTCTAACCTAGGCAGTTTCCTCCTGGAGCACGTGCAGGTAACCTGTATGCTATACACCTCTATGTGTGATACTAAATGTCGTGTGCAGTTCAGTAGACCAGATGCTTGCTGTGTACCAAGTGTGTTATGTACCCAGAAAACAGAGGAAGATGTCCACCATGATTTCTGAGAACAGGTGATTGAATTGTGAGAGGAACCCACTGACAAGTATTTATGGTTCTACTTAACAATCAGTAATATAGTCCCTAGAGGTGATGGGTAGGGGATAGGTAAATATATAATAAACAAGGCAACGTCATTAAGCAAAGTGTTCTTTATTATCAAAGGCAGAGTTTGCAAATTGGCAACCTTGCTTTTGTTTGACCTTCAGATTTGTAAAAATTGAATTCACTGTTAGCATTTATATATCTGATTCCATGTAAAATTCCAGATTTCCTGTTTCTTCTGAAAATGTAGACCACCTGCTCCTGCTGGGCCCGTAGTTCTCCCTGACAAAACTCATCTCGAATTGAGCAGTGGTACTGGCTGTAAACAGGGTGGGTGCCCTCTCTTGGCTCCAGGGCCAGCAGACATGCTTCTTTGATTCATGTGACCTTTGGATCCCTGTGGGTACATCGTTTTGCAATGTGCTTTTTCTCAGGGTGCAAGGTACCCCCAGAAGTTCATACTATCTCACTGATACCTAAATAATGTCAGTAGTCACAGAATCAGAGATGGACTTGCTTCAGGGTTCAGCTCTTATGCGAACCTTCACATTTCTTAACTGCAGAAGCTAATATAACGCCCCTGGCGTGATGGAGTATGTGTGGGTATTCAAAATAAATATTCCCTTTTACCTAATTACTCTGCACTCACTTGAACATTCTTTTTTTCTTAAGGAGGTGCCTCTAGTGTTTAAGTTTCAATCTCCCTTGGCCCACAATGCTTCTTTCTTACCTTCAAAAGCTTGAGTCAGCTTATACCCTTGTGAGAGCTGATGTTGCATTATCAGACATTGTGTGAACAGATAGTTTAATTTTTATTAGCTGTGTTTAACAATTTACACTCATAATGAATGACCTCATAAAAATACAACAGCTGCTCAAAACCCATGAATTAAAAAAGTTTTTTACTGCCTATGTTCTTGAGTTTATTTAGGTTTATTCCATGTGTGTGAGAGAAATAATATATACTGGGTTGACTGTAAAACTCTTTCTTCAGTAACATCATGTTGATGACTTGAAATTGACTATGGTAAGAATATTTACACAACAGATACTGGCAAACTGCACATCAGGGCTTCTTCTCTGGAGATTCCGTTTTTACATGTTTGTCAGCGTATCACGTCCAGTGGTTGGCTGCATATTGGAATTGATTCTGCCGTGTGGCAGGCACCATCTTCCCGAGGGCAAGTTGCTTGAGTTCCAGGCACACAGATTCAGCTGTTAATGTGGCTCATAGATTTTTCATCATGCATTTGGGTGCTTTGCAAATTTTCTTTCCTCCTTTTTTTCCTTGTCATAGATAAAGGGAGAATTCAAGGATTACTTCGTATCTGCTCCTGTTTAGAAATCTTTTTCTGAACAGAGTTCTGAACAGAGTACAGTGGGAACAAAGGACAAGATGTACCTAACTCGGCCTCAGAGGGAGACAGTATTGTTCTGTAAAATACTCTCAGAAATAGGATAAACACCACAAATTTCTGAATGCGTCCAAGCAGTTTTTACAATGCAAAACAAACTAATTGAATAAATGGAGTTGACAACCAGTAGTGGGTGTCAGTTTACTTTTTATTGAGTTTTGAATGCACTAGGCATTTTGCTGAGCATGTTACATATATTTGATCTCATTTGATCCTCAGAATAAATAACTCTCTGAGGTTGATACTGCTACACTCATTTTACAAAAAGGAACCCAAGACTTAGAGAGGTTAAGCAGCTGACCAAGATCTCTAGCTCGTAAAACGCTGATGCTAGGACTGGAGCCTTGCTTAGTTTAGCGGCACCATTATGGCCAGCTCTTAAATATGATGCTGTGCCGTCTGTGTAGTAATTATAGTGGAGAACACCCAAGCGTGTTTTCTAAACAAACAGAATAATCTGTGACTAGTAAAATATAATCTCTGGTGCAGTGATTTATCCGTTGTTCAAACTCATATATATTTGTGGAGTATCAATTTAAGAGTCAGGCAGATTTTAACACTTAAACTAATCTGTGAATTTGGACAAAATGCTTAATCTCTCTCAGCCTCAGTTTTCTCATCTTTAATGTCTCCTAATATTGTTTTAAGGAATCAGTTATGCAATGAAATACTTTACATAGGGTCTGTTACGTTGTAGGTGTAGGTAAGAAGTATTGAAGGTTTTCTAGATATCATACACTATTTTAATCACTTTTCATTTGTTATTGAATTCAATCTTCTCAGGCAGGTACTATTATGACCTCCGTTTTATAGATGAGAAAACTGAGAAACAGAGCGTAAATACGATGTCCAAGGATATGACGCAGACAGGCAGAGCCAGGGCTCAGGCTCTGGCTCTCTGACTCTTAACCACTATGTTACAGCAAACATTTAGTCATATTTTATTATTATAAAGAGTAGTAAAGTTGACATTAGGATACTCTTCATTCAACAGAACACCTAGCGTTGTTGTGAGACTTAAGGATCATAATTAAGATGGCATCAGCTAATACTAAGAAAGAGAAGGTTTCTATCCGATACAAAAGAATCAGAACACACAACAAAAGAAGGGACATGGAAGTAATCATTTATTTTTTTAACAGATACTTACGGAGTTAATACTGTTTACCCAGCCCATTCTAAGTGCTAGAGATGCTGTGGTAAACAAGACAGAGTTTTCCATGAGATTGTCGAGCAGGAACTAGGACATTCAAAGAACAACACATAATTCGAGCTAATTGTGTCATGGGGGATATGAGGGGACCTGGCAGTAGGAGGCAATGCTAGAAAGGAAGGCATGATCTCATTCTGCTACTTTTGTAGACTGGTGTGATACCTTTGACTACTTCCGTTTTGCATGCACACTTTTCTTCCTGTATTTTTATGCCCACAACTTTAATGATTGAGTAGCAAGTGAGGTGGCAGGAAGCAGTGACATATTTTTGGAAATATAGACTGCATGGATGAAGCTGAGTCTGAAATGGGGCTTCATGATGAGAGTTTATGTTTAAAATTATTGATGTTAATTGTTATTTATTCTCCTTCAAGATACAAGGGAGTGAGGACACTGGGGAGATAGAGATTTTTTTCAGTCAGGACAGAAGCACTGGAAGAAGACTGCTATGAGAAGGGCTCTCGGACTCACCCACCTGCCATTACAGCTACAGATATATGGCAGAAATTTGAGTAGCAATAGGTGCACAGGTTATATGGCAAAGAAAAGATGCATATCCCGTTGATGGGAAAATGAATAGAACAGTTGAGACTTAGAAAGGATACTGTGAAAATGAATGAAACACAGTAACCATCTAAGGACCCTGAAGAGGAGCAGACCTCTGAAAATGATTCATTATGAGAATTAGAAGACGAAAAAGATTTGAGAGTCTTAAGTGATCCATTTTCAAACTGTTCTCTAAAATTGCGCATCTTTAGAATTCTTTAGTGTTTCCGCAACGAAAACTTAGACATGAAGATGAAAATACACGTATAGCGTTTTTCAAAGAAAATGTGGCATTAAGTAAGAGATTCATTCAAATTACTGGTGAAAAGCTCATTAACACCCCTGATATTACTATTTTCATTGAGGAAAATGTGGATAAGATGAGCAATCTGACACAAAGTAGAAATAGAACCAATGTCTGGTAGTAAGGCCTAGAGAAGAATACTCCCATAATGTACTTGAATTAGTTTGAATGCCGAAATTATGTGTCATTTTTGCATCTCAGCTAAGAGTATGATTGCTATGTGTCACTTCAGTTTGCTTCTTTTTTTTTTTTTTTTTTTTGTAAGCTGTCGTCTGTCTAAGAAATGTGATTGTTTTGTAAAACATTTGCTGTACACACAATATAACAAAACATTGAAGGTGTTTTCGTGTGGTTTTCATCAGCACCAAAGCAAGTGGAATATATTCAGTGATTTTTCTACTGCTAATGGAAAAAACAATGGCAAGAAAAATAGTAGGAAAATGATTCTCATAAAAATAGTTTCAGAATGTCAGAAATTCAAGATATGTTATGAAGACATGCATTAAGATGCCAGCATCTTTCAAAGTAGTTTGATTACTGTCATAAATATCATCATTTTATTCTCTCTCTCTCCTTCAAACTAGAAATAAGCTTACTCTCTGAGTATATGAGGAACACATTTATTATTTTTAAAAAAAAAGTAAATCACAGAAATAGAGAATAATAAGGAAGTAAATTCAGAGTACCTCCGCTAATGTTCTGGTATTTATAATGCCAGGTATTTTCTAATAAATATTCCCAACAGTGAAAACCACATTATATTATATAACAGGCCTTTTCAAATTATGGTCAAATATATATAATAGATTATCCTTTTCAATGACTGCATCATATTTCATTGTTTAACTGTACCTTAATCAATCCTCTGTCAATTGCCTCCTGTTTCACATTTTATATCAAAAACCACATGCCACATACAGACTTTTGCACACAACCTTTAGCAATTGTTGCACGATTTCTTAGGATGAATTACTCTGTAAATTGCCACCTGAAAGGGATTTTACAGAATGTCTTTAATAATTGTTTCAATATTCAGTTGAATGTATATGGACATTTTTAGAAAAGGAAAATAAAAGCAACCAATTAACAAATATCCATTACCCAAGGGAAAAAATGTTTAACATTTGTAGAGCTTCCTTCCGAATCCCTACTGTCTATCTACACAGATGTATGGATAGCCATGGATACAGAAACAAGAGAGCGAAAAAGGACTTAATCATAATGGGATTGGATGCATGATTTTAATTAAAAATAATTTAATTTGCCTTAATTTAAGGAAAGATAGAGATACTGAAGTCAAGGTGAATTAAAGCTGAACCTCAGAGTAAAAAAAAGACAGTTTTCTTCATCATAGGTGAGTCTACATCTTATCAAATCACTTTTAAATTTCTTCAGGTTCAACTGGTGACCTAAGCATGTATATTTCATGCCTTGTCACCTGCGATCCCACTAAAAGTTAAAATAAAGTCATGAAAATAATAGCCACAAAATGATGAGGAAAGGAAGGTTCCAGTAATGAATGAGTTTTCAGATCTCTGTGAACCAGAAAGCCGATGACCATTAATCAGAAAAATGAAATAAGCACAGAGGATTATATGCTCTAAGGAGCCTCAGAGGGAATAGAAGAGAATCCTGGGCTTCACATCTACAGTCAGAATAGAGGGTGGAAGTGGAAAGTGGGTGTGAAAATTGAAGAACCATGGAAGCTTCTCTACCTACACATCCTCCCACCCTCCCCCAGCACACACACA